>CM050164.1:469245233-469307733 GCA_027410445.1 Discoglossus pictus
AAACTGAGCCTTGCAATTGAATAGGGGCCTTTGTTTAAAAAATGATGTCAAGTGATTCCCCCTTTAATCCATTGTCTGTTAGTTAACCACTATTGTGTATATTATATATAAGTGAATATAACCTGCAGTCACCCCAACTTTCCTAGTCGACTACTCTTTGACTTAATAAAGGTATCTCAACCTGAGACGAGGTTGGCTATGGGGACAGATACACCTACACCCTATCCACCCCACAGATATCAGTCCTGTTACAGGACACCATTGGCCTGCTAGCCTGCACACTGCTAGTTTGTCCCTCTCCTCAGGCCATAAGTCTGTTTGTTTGGATCCATGGTTCATACTACCCTGACAAATCCTGCTGTGCCCAGATACAGACCAGAGGTATCTGACAGTTGGGGCCGTAGACTCTTGGGCACCTAGATGGGGGGATAGACCGGTTGGCTCCGTGCCCCGGGGGGAGGTCCCTAGCGCTTGTGGGGCAATTTAAAGTACCAAAAGGTGTTAAGTTGTATTGGTTTATGGAAAGTAACCCATTGTTGTATTGGGTAAAAATTGTGTAAAAATGTGAACCACGTAATAGTGTGTTTCATTTAGAAGGAAGGCATTTGTTTGTTGTTTCTATCTACAAATAATTTCTGCAACTTGTCCTGAGTCTCTGCAACTTGGTCTAAGAACTGGAAACGTTTCCCTGAATCCAGAGAAGCTGTTCTGTGTGTGGTACAACCCATACAGCCTGTGGGTAGGATCTGTCTAGCAACATTTTTAAGTGCAACTGGGAGCTAGTTGTGACAGAATACACCAGAATGCAACAAATCTTTTATGGGGCCCTTACAGCAGGACTCATTGTGTCAGTGTGTTAGTGCATCCCTGCTACAGTGTGTCAGTGTGTTAGTGCGTTACTACAGTGTGTCAGTGTGTTAGTGCGTTACTACAGTGTGTCAGTGTGTTAGTGCATCCCTGCTACAGTGTGTCAGTGCGTTACTACAGTGTGTCAGTGTGTTAGTGCATCCGTGCTACAGTGTGTCAGTGCGTTACTACAGTGTGTCAGTGCGTTACTACAGTGTGTCAGTGTGTTAGTGGGTTACTACAGTGTGTCAGTGTGTTAGTGCGTTACTACAGTGTGTCAGTGTGTTAGTGCATCCCTGCTACAGTGTGTCAGTGCGTTACTACAGTGTGTCTATGTGTTAGTGCATCCGTGCTACAGTGTGTCTGTGTGTTAGTGCGTTATTACAGTGTGTCAGTGTGTTAGTGCATCCCTGCTACAGTGTGTCAGTGCGTTACTACAGTGTGTCTGTGTGTTAGTGCGTTATTACAGTGTGTCAGTGTGTTAGTGCGTTATTACAGTGTGTCTGTGTGTCAGTGCATCCGTGCTACAATGTGTCAGTGTATTAGTGTGTTACTACAGTGTGTCAGTGTGTATGTGCATTACTACAGTGTGTCAGTGTGTTAGTGCATTACTACAGTGTGTCAGTGTGTTAGTGCGTTACTACAGTGTGTCAGTGTGTTAGTGGGTTACTACAGTGTGTCAGTGTGTTAGTGCATCCGTGCTACAATGTGTCAGTGTATTAGTGTGTTACTACAGTGTGTCAGTGTGTATGTGCATTACTACAGTGTGTCAGTGTGTATGTGCATTACTACAGTGTGTCAGTGTGTTAGTGCATTACTACAGTGTGTCAGTGTGTTAGTGCATCCCTGCTACAGTGTGTCAGTGTGTTAGTGCGTTACTACAGTGTGTCAGTGTGTTAGTGCATCCCTGCTACAGTGTGTCAGTGCGTTACTACAGTGTGTCTGTGTGTTAGTGCATCCGTGCTACAGTGTGTCAGTGCGTTACTACAGTGTGTCAGTGTGTCAGTGCGTTACTACAGTGTGTCTGTGTGTTAGTGCATCCGTGCTACAGTGTGTCAGTGCGTTACTACAGTGTGTCAGTGTGTTAGTGGGTTACTACAGTGTGTCAGTGTGTTAGTGGGTTACTACAGTGTGTCAGTGTGTTAGTGCATCCGTGCTACAGTGTGTCAGTGCGTTACTACAGTGTGTCAGTGTGTTAGTGGGTTACTACAGTGTGTCAGTGTATTAGTGTGTTACTACAATGTGTCAGTGTGTTAGTGCGTTACTACAATGTGTCAGTGTATTAGTGTGTTACTACAATGTGTCAGTGTATTAGTGTGTTACTACAGTGTGTCTGTGTGTCAGTGCATCCGTGCTACAGTGTGTCAGTGTGTTAGTTCGTTATTACAGTGTGTCAGTGTGTTAGTGCGTTATTACAGTGTGTCTGTGTGTCAGTGCATCCGTGCTACAATGTGTCAGTGTATTAGTGTGTTACTACAGTGTGTCTGTGTGTTAGTGCGTTACTACAGTGTGTCAGTGTATTAGTGTGTTACTACAGTGTGTCTGTGTGTTAGTGCGTTACTACAATGTGTCAGTGTATTAGTGTGTTACTACAATGTGTCAGTGTATTAGTGTGTTACTACAGTGTGTCTGTGTGTTAGTGCACCCGTGCTACAATGTGTCTGTGTGTAATGCATTACAACAGCGTGTCAGTGTGTTAGTGCGTTACTACAGTGTGTCTGTGTGTCAGTGCATCCGTGCTACAGTGTGTCAGTGTGTTAGTGGTGCTACAGTGTGTCTGTGTGTCATGCATTACAACAGTGTGTCAGTGTGTTAGTGCATTACTACAGTGTGTCAGTGTGTATGTGCATTACTACAGTGTGTCAGTGTGTTAGTGCATTACTACAGTGTGTCAGTGTGTATGTGCATTACTACAGTGTGTCAGTGTGTTAGTGCATTACTACAGTGTGTCAGTGTGTATGTGCATTACTACAGTGTGTCAGTGTGTATGTGCATTTCTACAGTGTGTCAGTGTGTTAGTGCATTACTACAGTGTGTCAGTGTGTATGTGCATTACTACAGTGTGTCAGTGTGTTAGTGCATTACTACAGTGTGTCAGTGTGTATGTGCATTACTACAGTGTGTCAGTGTGTATGTGCATTTCTACAGTGTGTCAGTGTGTTAGTGCATTACTACAGTATGTCAGTGCGTTACTACAGTGTGTCAGTCTGTATGTGCATTACTACAGTGTGTCAGTGTGTTAGTGCATTACTACAGTGTGTCAGTGTGTATGTGCATTACTACAGTGTGTCAGTGTGTTAGTGCATTACTACAGTGTGTCAGTGTGTATGTGCATTACTACAGTGTGTCAGTGTGTTAGTGCATTACTACAGTGTGTCAGTGTGTATGTGCATTACTACAGTGTGTCAGTGTGTATGTGCATTTCTACAGTGTGTCAGTGTGTTAGTGCATTACTACAGTGTGTCAGTGTGTATGTGCATTACTACAGTGTGTCAGTGTGTTAGTGCATTACTACAGTGTGTCAGTGTGTATGTGCATTACTACAGTGTGTCAGTGTGTATGTGCATTTCTACAGTGTGTCAGTGTGTTAGTGCGTTACTACAGTGTGTCTGTGTGTTAGTGCATTACTACAGTATGTCAGTGCGTTACTACAGTGTGTCAGTCTGTATGTGCATTACTACAGTGTGTCAGTGTGTTAGTGCGTTACTACAGTGTGTCTGTGTCAGTGTTTTCCTGCTACAGTGTGTCTGTTTACCATAACAAATATCACAATGCATTTGGATTTACTGAACAAACCCATAAATGCTGCAGATTATTTGTATTGTGGCTAAGTGTTTACCAATTACTAGTCCCAAAGCTACAAATAGTGAGAGTGCCGACAAATCTGATAAAACCTAAAAAGCAACTCTAAACTCTCATTTCTGCTCAGCCGCAGCTTCAGTACATCCCCAGTGTAATATGTTATCTTTATACTGGAGTCTTACCTGGCAATAGCCTGAGAATACAATGTAGAGAAAATACAATAGTTTAACAGTTCATAAATATGAACAAAGACTGTTACAAATAATTGAATTTGCATGAGTGGTGTATGACACAATAAGAATGATACAGTAACATGTATTTATATATATATACTAATTCTGATGCACCAGTATATATGTATATGTACAGTATACATGTGATGAGAAAATTATGAAAATTACTATTTCTGAATATATAGGAATGTAGGCTTTCATCAAAACTACAATTATTTGATTTTCACCTAGCAATGTGCTAAGGAACCTGTCACAAAACAGGAGAGGGGTCAGATTCAGCTCCAGGATCCTCCTGCCTTAGCTATGGGAATCCTCCCTTGGTGCCCGGCTTTTATTCCAAGACCAACAGGATCCAGAATAGGAACATTCATAGACAAACAGAACGCCACATGTTTGGTACAACCCACATACATGATTAAATTACCTGCCCTTAACCAGTTATCTCAATCAGCCCCCTGTAATACCTTATTGGCCAATCTGAGGGTGTGGGAGTTAATCCCATCACAGGATGAGCTGGTAATTACATCACAAATGTAAAAATATTCAAAGTTCCCTTCTAAACTAGTCATCTGACTTAAACTATTAAATTCCTATCCACAACTAGATAATCCCATCAGGCAGGTTGTTATCAAGATGTGCAGTCCATTGTTCATATTTTCTGCGCTGGCCATGGCATTAGTTAGAACTGAAACTGCATAAAAATAGCAAAGACTGCTAAAAATCAGTGTACTAAAGCAAATACAATTGCCTTTTTTAATAAACTTTAAAGCCTCCACAAGGTAGATGGGTGTAAATATTTCCTACAAACCCTATATGTCCTCCTTATAGGAGTCTTTATCTGCCTCACCGCAGGCAACCCTGGATGTTAGTACAGAAATAGGACAGCTTCCAGGGCAGATCCTCCATTTCCTAGACTTCTTATATAGGGTAAAGGGAGGCACCTCTGTTAGTTCCTGTACACAAAAGTTCAAAAGTAAGTTTTAAAAACGACATTGTTTTCTTTCTTCAAATATTCTCTGAGCACAACCGTGGTATATTAGAGACATGAAATATTAAAAGGACCACGGAACACAAATCTTGTATTTAAAAGGGAAAGCTTTAAACTAAAAGTAGTGCTTTGCATGAAAAAAAGTAAAACCTGTTTAAACATCATTGAAATGAATAGGAAATGCACAGAGCACATATTGGCAGACAAGCATGACTCGTCTATTTATATTACTGCTAAATTAACTGACAGGGTTCAAGCCCCGAGATCAGCTAGACGTCTCAATCAGTTCTGCTTTGACAGCATCATTTGAAAAACACGCAGCGGTACATTGTCAAACACCAAGTTTCATATACAACAAACAAAAATAGATAAACTGCCCCATGTCCCGGGTACATTTAGGATTTGCAGACTGATCCCTCTGTTCTAACATCTGATGTGAACTATTTCTGCTGACAGTCAGCACCTGGCAAAAGTAACATTGTTGGAAGTCACCCCACAAAGGCAGGGAAGGAAGTGAAGAACTGGCTTTTCTCCCCCCAAAAAAAACCTGAGTGAGTAAATTGCTACATATGTTTTTCTTTGATAGAGCGGTAGACAATATTAGCATAAAACTCAGACATTCAGAGAAACTCTGTGCTTTGGGTTCCTCAAGGAATCTTCTCATGCCAAAAGAGTTTGGGTTTTAATTATATATCTATATATATACAGTGGATATAAAAAGTCTACACACCCCTGTTAAAATGTCAGGTTTCTGTGCTGTAAAAAAATTAGACAAAGATAAATAATTTCAGAACTTTTAATGTGACCTATAAACTGTACAACTCAATTGAAAAACAAACTGAAATCTTTTAGGTGGAGGGAAGAAAAAAAAGAAAAAAAATAATGTGGTTGCATAAGTCTGCACACCCTCCTATAACTGGTGATGTAGCTGTGTTCAGAATTAAGCAATCACATTTCAAATCATGTTAAATAGGAGTCAGCATATACCTGCCATCATTTAAAGTGCCTCTGATTAACCCCAAATAAAGTTCAGCTGCTCTAGTTGGTCTTTCCTGAAATATTCTTAGTCGCATCCCACAGCAACAGCCATGGTCCACAGAGAGCTTCCAAAGCATCAGAGGGATCTCATTGTAAAAAGGTATCAGTCAGGAGAAGGGTACAAAAGAATTTCCAAGGCATTAGATATAACATGGAACACAGTGAAGACAGTCATCATCAAGTTGAGAAAATATGGCACAACACTGACATTACCAAGAACTGGAGCTCTCTCCAAAATTGATGAAAAGACGAGAAGAAAACTGGTCTGGGAGGCTACCAAGAGGCCTACAGCAACATTAAAGGAGCTGCAGGAATATCTGGCAAGTACTGGCTGTGTGGTACATGTGACAACAATCTCCTGTATTCTTCATATGTCTGGCCTATGGGGTAGAGTGGCAAGACGAAAACCTTTTCTTATGAAGAAAAACATCCAAGCCAGGCAACATTTTGCAAAAACACATCTGAAGTCTCCCGAAAGCATGTGGGAAAAGGTGTTATGGTCTGATGAAACCAAGGTTGAACTTTTTGGCCATAATTCCAAAAGATATGTTTGGTGCAAAAACAACACTGCACATCACCAAAAGAACACCATACCCACAGTGAAGCATGGTGGTGGCAGCATCATGCTTTGGGGCTGTTTTTCTTCAGCCTTAGTTAAGATAGAGGGAATTATGAACAGTTCCAAATACCAGTCAATATTGGCACAAAACCTTCAGGCTTCTACTAGAAAGCTGAACATGAAGAGGAACTTCATCTTTCAGCATGACAACGACCCAAAGCATACATCCAAATCAACAAAGGAATGGCTTCACCAGAAGAAGATTAACGTTTTGGAATGGCCCAGCCAGAGCCCAGACCTGAATCTGATTGAAAATCTGTGGGGTGATCTGAAGAGGGCTGTGCACAGGAGATGGCTTCGCAATCTGATGGATTTGGAGTGTTTTTAAAATGAAGAGCGGGCAAATCTTGCCAAGTCAAAATGTGCCATGCTGATAGACTCATACCCAAAAAGACTGAGTGCTGTAATAAAATCACAAGGTGCTTCAACAAAGTATTAGTTTAAGGGTGTGCATACTTATACAACCATATTATTTTATTTTTATATTTTTTCTTCCCTCTATCTAAAAGATTTCAGTTTGTTTTTCAATTGAGTTGTACAGTTTATAGGTCACATTAAAGGTAAAAAAAAGTTCTGAAATGATTTATCTTTGTCTCATTTTTTTACAGCACAAAACCTTGATTTTAACAGGGGTGTGTAGACTTTTTATATCCACTGTATATATATATATATATATATATATATATATATTATTATTATTATTATTACGGTTTTAGTAAGTCGCTGGTATGTAGAACCATGCTCCCTTCATAGTTTCTGCAATTATTTGTATTCATTGTTATTTAGCCAATCAGTCTTGACACATTCTTTGTGACCCTATGTACCACAGATCGTTAGGCACAGTATTTTTTTCATGATAAAATACTGGAGTGGGTTGCCAGTTCCTACTCCAGTGAACCACAATTTGCCTGACCCTTCTGCTATGACCTACGAATCTTAGGTGACCCCTCATGGGTCTTTCAGCTCCCCAAGTGCTGGTAAAGGGACATCATGTGCCAGCTCTAGCAAGCTGGTTCTAAAGTTCTGAGGGACAACTATCTCTTCACCACCCTGGTATTCCCCAACTATCAACTGAGGTATTACCATCAGAGGAGATACCTACCCCATCCAGTCCTTCCTCCTGTTGACCAAACTCCTGCATCATCTCTGGTTAGGTCTTTAGCTTTTGTCTGAGCTCAGTGACAGACATGTCCTAGTAATCCGCCATCCAGGTATTATGTCTCGGGGATCCAACCGCTGCCACCAGTTCACAAACCACAGTTCATTGAGCTTTAAAAGGCCAAACAGACCAATCTTACCCACAGGGTGCCTAGTTTCTATATCCCTGCACCCAGAACAGCCGGACGCTAGAACAAGTTGCTGATTCTT
Source organism: Discoglossus pictus (assembly GCA_027410445.1). Classification (NCBI taxonomy): domain Eukaryota; kingdom Metazoa; phylum Chordata; class Amphibia; order Anura; family Alytidae; genus Discoglossus; species Discoglossus pictus. The sequence goes on from CM050164.1 coordinate 469,253,128, forward strand.
AGAACAAGTTACTGGGTTTCAGGACAAGTTGCAAAAATGAAAGTTGAATTAAAAAATAATAATAAAAGCCTTACCTCTAAATGAAACATGCCATGCATATGTATCTCAAATAGAGCATACAATTTTTACTTGTAAAATATCAAAGATTATTCACCCTAAACAATTACCAGTTATCACCTTTGGAAAGTCTAATTGCCCCATGTGGGGCTGGGCCCTCTACCAAGACCCTACGCCAGCCTGCCCATTTCCCATCTAGGTGCAGAGGAGTCTATGGTCCCAGCTATCAGATACCTCCAGCGGGGTTGGTTAGGGTACTGTGAACATTGGAACCAGAGTCTCTGGACTAGGGGTCAGGTATAACCATAATGGGGGACCATGAATCCTTGGTGTACAGACCTAGGGCCTCATTCAATTGCGATTTGGCCAATTGAATAGGGCTCTATATAAGCACATAGCATAATTTTTTTAAATAAGTTTTTAGTGAAAACCTTGATTTTGGATAGATGTATACTAACTAAAAACTTCTTTAAAAAATATATGTTATGTGCTTATTTAGAGCCTTATTCAATTGGCTAAATTGCAATTGAATGAGGGCCCTAGTTTCTCAGGGAGAGTGTCTCTGCTAAGTAGGGGACCTAAGAAAGGATGGTGGGACTGATTAGCAAGCCAATGCTGTCCTGTAAGGGGGGTAGAGTTGTCTCTATACCCTGAAACACTTTATGCATATAAAATAATTGCCCCAAAATTAAAAATTTGACCAAGAACATTCTAGGCTCCGGAGATCTGGTGGTAAAGGTTGTAGAGGAGTCTGGACATAAACCCTGGGCTTGGGCAACATCAGCAACTATCCAATTTAATATTTTGACCCTGGTCCTACACTCATAACAAAAGTTCTATAGTCTCTTTAGAGCTGTTCTCTTTATGGCCAATATAATAGCCTTTGCCCAACTGACCACCATGGCTAGTGTTCAAAGGGGCCAGGTCACCATGACCAAAAGTCTAATGGTCCTGAGGTTTATGACAGAGCTCACGTGTGAAGTTATACTGTTAGGCTATATGCATTTAAAAATGTAATTTGACATTGTTTTTATAATTAGTTTTTCCCTACCTCCTCGCCAAAAAATATATATATTAATACTGTATTCAGTAGTGTAGGGCCAGAATATAATATGAAGCTTCCTAATCCCTTAGCAAAGCTCTGTAGTGCACATACAATGCAGTGTCACTAAAATAACTGATCAGAAATAAAATCAGGCAAACTTGTGTTTGAACGTCAGTGTTTAAGACTTTAGCAGATCTGCCTCTCTTTCCTCCCACTTGCTGAGGAGGTGTGAAATGATCTGGGGTTTGGCCATATACAATCTTTAAGAGGTCATACATTTGATAACAAATTAAATATTCCCTGTGTGGTCAAATTTGTAGAGAAATAAGCTGGTAGACACAGATATTACCCGCTCAATTTTAGAAAAGTTTAAACATATAATTTGTTCAAGAACTTTCAATACAGAATCCAGTAAATGATCAGTTGCCAGTAAGGTCTCTGGGCTTTCTAGTATATAAACTACTAATATGCAGAATCATGATGGACCCACAGGGACCGGGCAACTGCAGAATATCACATATATATATATATATAGAAATGCTTTAATGGGTGAAAACCAGAAGTACTATGAGGCAGAGTAGGCTGGCACGCATGGGGCGCCATGTTTATGCACAAAGATAAAATATAACCAAATGTTTCTACAATTCACATAGTTCTCCATGGAGTAAGTTTTAACTAATTAGTAATTACAAAATCTGCCTCTGAAATTTGCCTGCCATTAACTCACACTATATACTATGAGCCCCATTCAATACCTAGCCCGTAGCGGCCGTCGTACAGCCCGTATGTCTGCAGGCATGAAATTTGCTGGAGTTACTGAGCGATTAAATTAGAAAAGACGGCAAGGAAATGGACGGAATCCAAATCCGTAAACTATGCTTCGGCTTGTAGCAAATTATTCAAACCCTTAGTGACGGGTTTAGACGGAGCCAATAGTAAAAGAGACCCCCATCATTACGTCACTAAAACATGGAGGTTACATTTCAATCACTTACAGTTTGAAGTCGTTGCGATCGGACCAGCACTCCAGAAATAATGCAATATAAAAAATAATTCAGTAAATATGATATTCTAGTCCATGTGAGTTCTATTATATGTATTAACACATTGATTGCCAGGATCGATATAACATGGAAATGAAACATAAAAAAAAAAAAAAATCTTGCAGATTTGCGAGATTGAGAAGGATGTGCTATTAATTGTAATACCTTTCATTGATTTCCAAGTAATTTAACATACAGTAGTGTGTTTATATTTGCTTTTACAGTGATACAGACAGGAGTTTCACCCCCTTGGGGGTCCTCTCTAGTACCCGTGGGATTTTTGGCTCCATTTGCCATTTATAGGTGTGAAAACAGTTGCGGGCTTGAGGACTTGTAGCAATTTAATAGCGATTTGCAATTGTAATTTACAGGCTTGACAGATGAAAGGCTTAGCTGGGACAGAGTTCAGATTTTGACAGCCTGTAGGCATTTTCCACCTGTAACCCGCAGATCGTTTGCGGGTAGCTGTAAAAGGACAATTTAAAAGCTGTATCTTTTGCGGGCTCCTTTACGGGCTTCTGGAACTGCAATTTGGCAAATTTAATAGGGCTCTATGTATGCAGTCAGGAGGCCAGCGATATTCACATCTCATTAATTTTATCATTATGGGTCTCCAGGGTCTCAAATCATTTCAAAACTCAAATCTTCCGGTACAAATAGTTACATAGTAATTGATGTAGAAAATAGATTTTTACTCCATCAAGTTAAACCTTTTAAGATCTCCTCTGATCTGCAATATGCAGATTCGTTGTTAAATAAAGAATCCAGAGGAAGGCAAACAGAAAATAAAAACAAGTTAAATTTTGCCAATTGTCTCAAAAGGGAAAACAACGAATTCCTTCGTGACCCCACATACTGGCGATTGGACTCCTCCCTGGATCAATACTCCCTCTCTAATCGACCAGGATAACCCTGAATGCCCTTTTTATTTTAAAATATATCCAATCCCTTTTCAAAGTTATCTATTGAATACGCTGTCACCACCTCCTCTGGTAGAGAATTCCACAGATTAACCACCCTAACTGTGAAGAACCCTTTTCTTTCTTTAAGGTGTAATCGTTTTACTTCTAACCTCAAGTGATGTCCTCTTGTCAGTTGAAAACCTCTTGGCACAAAAAGCTCTCTTGACAAATCTTTATACTGACCCTGGATGTATTTATATAAGGTAATCATATCTCCTCTTAGACCCCTTTTTTCTAGAGAAAATGAGCTTAATTTGGTTAGTCTTTCTTCATAACTTAGCCCCTCCATTCCCCTTATTAGGTTTCTTCTCCTTCTCTGTACCTTTTCCAGCTCTAAAATGTCCTTTTTATGTACTGGTGCCCAAAATTGTCCTCCATATTCCAAATGAGGGCGTACTAGGGATTTGTATAGGGGCAGAATTATATTTGCTTCCCTTAATTCTATACCCTTCTTAATACGTGCTAATATTTTACTTGTCTTTGCAGCTGCTGCTTGGCTTTGAGCACTGTTACCTAGGTGGTTGTCCACAAGTACCCCCAAATCCCTTTCAATATAAGATACCCCTAGACTTGCTCCATTAAGATTATAAATTACATGGCTATTTTTCCTTCCCAGATGCATAACTTTACATTTATTCATATTAAATCTCATCTGCCATTTAGTCGCCCATTTATGTAAATCCCTTTGGAGGGAAAGTACATCATTATCTGAATGAATTACATTGTACAACTCCATGTCATCAGCAAAAATGGAGACAATACTTTCCAGTTCTTCTTCTAAGTCATTAATAAATATGTTAAAAAGGAGATGACCTAATACTGAACCCTGAGGAACACCACTTACCACATTAATCCAAACTGAGTATGTTCCATTCACAACAACCCTTTGCTTCCTGTCTTTTAGCCAGCTCTCAATCCATGAGCAGATATTTACTGCAATTCCTGTATCCCTTAGTTTGCACAATAGTCTTCCATGTGGCACTGTATCAAAAGCCTTTGCAAAATCTAAAAAGACTACATCCACTGAGTTGCCTTGATCCAGGTTCCTACTAGCCTCCTCATAGAAACTAATTAGGTTTGTTTGACATGACCTATCCTTTATAAATCCATGTTGGCTCCTACTTATAATCTAAATGGTGAATAGTAATGGGAGTTAAAATTCATTTTTAAGTTAAATTGCCCATGGACATTACTGGTGAATGTGGAACCATCAAATGAGATGTTGGAAGCACTGTGGCAAAGCCCCACAATAAAGTATGTGTATGTAGTACTAGCTATTACCTACTAAGAAAATGTAAATGCAAAAACAAACAGTATCTACTAATGCAATATAACAATGGTTAAAAACCTACAAATTCTGAAGTTGACAATTGACTTAAGAATGTATTACAAACTCTTTAGATGTAAATATCTATCAAATATAGTTATATATATTTAAATAAATATACAAAGGTAAGTGACATAATTAATTAATATGTGGAACATACAATGATCAGATGCAATTACCTTGTAAAATGATCCTGAATAAAATGAATATTTTGCCAAAGAGTTTTCTTGTTGAAAGAATGTATTAGAATGTATCAGTATTATACTCTTGGTGGCAGGTTCATATCGCAATGCAAGTTATACAGTGTAACAACCCATCTTACTGAAAATATAAAACAGTAGGAAAAAAATATATATATATACTGTATATATATATATATATATATATATATATATATATATATAGTGTGGGTGTCTAGGGATCAACACATAAAAAAATCTTTCCCCCCACTACAACAGGTGGCCACCATTTTTTTTGCACTGGGGCCCTCCATTGACTAGAACCACCACTGGCCCTGCATGTAAGGAAGGAACCTCTCCTAGCACCCAATGTGCACCCAAACTCTGTCTACTCCCACCTTAATGGCTAAAAGACACAGTACAAAGAGGGGACCAACTGAGAATGGTAGGTACCATACCAAAGCCAAAAAAAACCTACAGCGTCCAAATGCTAGAAATAAGACTTTAATCTATTACAAATTCAAATTCTATTACTCGTTCAAAGAGCAGAAAAAAATATAAATATTCAGTAAATTAAATATGTCACTCAACAGACAATAGATTTTAAAGCAACACAGCAAAGGCTAAACATTAGATTGATATCTATGTCCCCCTGCCTCTACATGTTATCTAATACTGATTTGTGTAGTCACTCCATAGGAGGTCCCAGGGCTAGTATGTGTAACTGGCTCTCATTCTGACGTCCAGGAGCTAGACACACTAATAGGTGATCATTGCCATTAATTGTCTAAATATTTCACAAATCTATTGTATTCATTGGAACACCATGTGGACAAAGTTATGACATGCTATGAGCCCAGTGAATAATTTATCTTATCCACATAGAATACTCTCTTTATAGTTGAGATCCATTTGGCAACTGAAGGGGTTAAAGTTTTGTTTATTTACTTTTTTTTCACTTCTTTGGAAAAGCTAAGAAGATCGAAACCTGTCAAAGACAAGAAGATACATTAATGCTGATTCCTCCCAAGTCCGTCAGCCTCTCGGTCGATTCATCTTCCAGCTATCTTGCCTCTTATTGGTTTTCTAGTAATAATCAATCAGCTTGTCCATGTCATTGATCACCGTGTTATCAAATCTATCATGAATGGAAGAAACTTAAAATGTCAGCTCTATTTGCAGTAATTCCAATTCATAACACTGTCTGGAACCCAAAGAAACTTTATAGCACATGGAGAAGCAAGTAATGGGCCCCATCCAAAATTGAAATTGGCAGAATTACAGAGCGATTAAATTAGACAAGCGCGCAACAGATGTTACGGGTTTAGTTACGGGTTTAGATGGAGCCAATAATAAAAGATACCGTCATCATTACGTCACTAAAGTATGGAGGTTGAATTTCGATAACCTTATAGATAATCGCAACCAGAGACAAGATATGCTTGGTGTGCTATGGTCCATATGGTTACGGAGAGTCCAACATGACCAAACGACTCAACAACAACAACAGCAAACCACATATTTATCATAAAAGTGCTCCAAAGACGCTGCTTCATGGGGAAGTGACAAGATCAGTTAAAGGTATGCTTTGTTGACTCCTTTGCCAGTGAAAGGGTTAACAGCACATAAGGGATCACAAAGTTTGTTGTCCAAGATAGCAATCTGTACACCAGCTTTGGGTTACTGAAAGACTGGAGTTCATAGTGGTGCATTTAGTAGATCAATATGGCGCGCTGGCTTCTGCCTGATTGTCCTGGTATCGATCCCATCTATGATGTATGGATGTTTCCAGGAATGGGCAATGTGAATTTATTGATTGCAGGTATGAGTTGCAATAAGACTAAGTCTCTAAGTATTGTTTATACTGTGTTTTATGGGGTGGGAAGGACTTTGTCTCTTGGAATGGAATAAAAAACATAAATACAACAAAGATGTAGTAAAGATAATAAGTGTATTAATTCAGTTCAATAAAAACTTTCCAAACTATTAAGTAACTAGCGACTTGCCCGTCAAAAAATGACGGCAATGTGATGTATATGTTTGTCAAGTTGTTTAGTTATTAACATATATTTTTGACACTTGTAAGTATTTTAATATGAACGTGTATTTTTGTTAAATGTTGATGTAATGGTTTTTTAAAATGTAATTTGTATCTGAAGAATTGTTAACTTTAATATACATTGAATGAATAGGAAAGCAAAAAGTAAAAAGCCTTCTTGAAACGTTGCGAATTGTAACATGAAGTTTAAAATATATGTAAGCAATAACCTTCAAAGTATATATTTTGAAACTTGAACTTTATTTTTTATGTAAGTTTAGAAGTAAACAAAACATTGATATAATTTTGAACATTATAAACAGGAACATAGTGAATACATTTTGTAACCTAATTTTTTATTAAAAGTATTAACATTTGAATGTAAAAACAATTGACCTTTAAATTAATCAGTATTAACATGCAATTTCTATCACAATAATTGTTAACTTGAATATACATTGAATGTAGAGGAAGGCATACAGTAAAACTCTCCTTAAAACGTATGTAATTACAGTAATTCATTACTGAGCACATAAACTGGCGATAAACATTAATGTACTTAGTAATCTTAAGATAACAGACAATATTTACATTGTGACTTAAAAGGTGCTTGACCTCTTAACATCCACTTTGTAATCTGTTGAATGAAATAACTTGAAAATATATTTTTTAAACTTGTAACATTAGAAACATTAACATAGTAACTTAACATTTTAACATAATTTTTACTAACAATGCAAGGCAAGTATTTTGTGAGGCGAATCTTTCATAAACAGTACTTTCATAAATTATGACTGAATTAAACAACCAATTGTTATGTATTTTGGAATGCTTTTAAAAAATGTTGGCATCTTTAATTTGTATCCTGCAAAGTTATAGTACTTCATAGTAGACAATGTTTTTAGTAAAAATACGTCCATCTTCTAATAAATCACCTTGACTTTCATTGTTTTCAATGTAAACTTTAATAGCCTGTGGATTTTTGCACCGTGACAACGCAACGTACAATTGACCATGTGCAAAAACTGGTTCTTCCAAGTAAATACCCACAGATTTGAAAGTTTGACCTTGTGATTTATTAATGGTCATGGCAAATGCCATAATAATGGGAAATTGTCTTCTTTGAAGTATAAAAGGGAGACTACTTTCACTTGGTGCTAAATCTATTCTTGGTATGAAAACTCTCTCTCCTTTATGGGTCCCAGTTAAAATTTCAGCATCTATAAAATGGTCCTTTAATTGTTGAACAATTAATCTTGTGCCATTGCATAGTCCTTTTTTGGGGTTCATATTTCGCAGTAACATGATAATTGCACCTTTCTTTAGCTGCAAAATATGTGGTGGCATTCCAGAAGGAGTTAAAGAGTTAATGAATTCAGTTGAAAAGTTTGCCTGACTTTCATTGTCATCAGCAAGTACAGAATCAGCACTGTGATAATTTCTTTGTGGTGCATTAATTTTTTTAAAGATTTCATTATTGAGTATTAATGCATCTTTATTTTTACACGTCAGAATAACTTGGTTGGCAAGCTCAGAATATTCTTCGTTATTTATGCTCCCTTCAAATATAGCCGATATAATATCTTGTTGACAAATCATATGAGGTGGGATCTCTACAGTGTCGTCAGGTAAATTTAGTATTTTTTCTGTTCTTCCTTCTCCAATTTTAATAAGCCAATCATTGAAATCAGTTTGGCCTTCTGATCTCATATTTTGTTGCAGTTGAAGATGGGTAAAATGTTTCCATACTGTACTTGACTTTATACATGTTTCAATAATGTCTGTTCCATTTCCATGTACAACGACAGGTAATGTTTGTCTAAAATCTCCACCCAACAAAATTACCTTTCCACCAAATGGAAAAATATTATCCATGACTTCACGAAGCAAACGGTCAATACATTGGAGGGCATAGCATGACATCATTGTGGCCTCATCTATTATAATTAATTTACATTTCTTCAATTTCTTTGCTTGTAAGGATGTCATGCGAATATCTGACACAGAATTTTCCAAAATAGGCACTGGCAGTTTAAATCCACTATGAACAGTTCTTCCACCTTCTAATAAAAGTGCAGCAATTCAAGTAGTGGCAAACGCCATTGCTATTTGTCCTTGTGCTCGTACTGAACTCATTAATAAATTGTACAAATATGTTTTCCCTGATTGTGTTATTTTTTGACAATCCTGTTTGGTGCGCAGCACTTGTACAAAACTTATTTCTTCTTGATTGTACAGGTTATAGGTTGTTAAACATTAAAGAAGAATGGTAATATAGTTTGCTATGAGTTTGTGTGATTTTTTGTACAATGCTATTAGGTGCACAACACTTTTGTTATTCTTATTTTTGCTTCTTTGTAAGGCTTATAGGTTGTTAAACATTGAATAATAAATTCAATAAATGTTTTGTGTGTAGCAGTTTGTGTGTCATTTAATTGCGATTTGGCTAATTGAATCGTGCCCTAAATAAGCACATAGCATATTTTTTTAAATAAGTTTTTAGTCATTGAAAAACTTTATTTTTGATATCTTTTTAGTAACTAAAAACTTCTTTTAAAGAAATTGTTATGTTGTTATTTAGAGCCCTATTCAATTGGGCAAATTGCAATTGAATGAGGGCCTTTGTGTGTACCATATGTTGCATAGTTTGGCCCTCATTGAATTTCATTTTTTACAATGTAATAGTACTCTAAGGCCGTAATTGAATTGCAATGTAGAAATTTGAATAGGGTTGTAAATAAGCACATCACATATATTTGTGAAAATATAATAAGGGCCTAAAAGTTCTTATTTATAGCCATATTTAATTTTCCAAAATAGCAATTGAATGAGGGCCTTTGGTTACTGCATTTGTTATATTGTCAGCTCCTCATTCAATTGTGTTTTGGCCAATGGAATAGAGCTCAATATCAGCACAGAGCATATTTTTTTACGGAATTTTGTATTTAGTGAACTTGTATCCAAAAGCAACGTGTTCACAAAAGAAAAATTTCCTTTCAAAAATATGCTCTGTGCTTATATAGAGCCCTATTGAAATGGGCAAATCACATTTGAGTGAGGCCCTTGGCCATTAAAGATATATAGGTCCTCATTGAATTGCAATTTTGCCAATTGAAGAGGGCTCTATATAATCACATAACATATTTATTGAGCAAAGTTTTTAGTTATTGAAAACCTTGATTGTGGTTAGAAATTCAGTAACTAAAAAGTTCTGTATAAAAAATATGTTATGTGCTTATATAGAGCCCTATTCAATTGAGGAAGTCGCAATTGAATAAGGCTCATGGTTATTTCTTGTTTATACTTAATACTTTACCTTGATAGAAGTTTTGAATGACAGACGGTCCCCTCCTGCCAATCTTAATGCGCCGGTCTTCTTGTAGTGTCTGTTTGAAAAAGAAAGTGAAATAGTTATTTGTATATTTATAATTTTTCATCTAGCATTGTTGTAAGCTAATTTTGTTGCATTGGCAATACACATAAATGTGTCACATGTCAATATACATTATACACATATATGTCCGTGTCACATGTCACTATGAAGGGGCAATACACAGAAATGTGCGTGTCACGTGTCACTATACATTATACACATATACGTGCGTGTCACATGTCACTATGAAGGGGCAATACACAGAAATGTGCGTGTCAGATGTCACTATACATTATAGACATATATGTGCGTGTCAGATGTCACTATACATTATAGACATATATGTGCGTGTCAGATGTCACTATACATTATACACATATATGTGCGTGTCAGATGTCACTATACATTATAGACATATATGTGCGTGTCAGATGTCACTATACATTATACACATATATGTGCGTGTCAGATGTCACTATACATTATAGACATATATGTGCGTGTCACATGTCACTATACATTCTATACATATATGTGCGTGTCAGATGTCACTATACATTATAGACATATATGTGCGTGTCGTCACTGTTTAATTAAATTATGTTTTTTTGTTGTTTTGTTAAATGAACCGTATTTTTTTTGTGAGCCTATACACATAAATGTGCAATACATGATGACGACATAAATCCTAGTTTATTTTTTTATTTGTTTGACCTGTCCTGATAAAAAAATGTAATATATTATAGCTTACCTGTCAGTTGTAATTTGCACAATGTAAAGTAGTAAATTAGTAAAGAATTGTCTTCTCAAGTAAAAGCAGCAGTTATCTCAGAAGTCACTCCGTTGATCACCTGAGGAGAAATGTATTTTTTTGTTTGAAATAGGCAGTATTTATAAACTTGTAGAAAGTTCTGGAAAGTGAGACCGTTAGAACGCAATACGCATGCGCTATATGCGTTCCAGCTTACAATTTGCGTTCCATCCGCCATTTTCCGCGTATTACTGTTCAAAATGGTGTTTAATCTGATTGTGATACGTTCCGCATAGTATGTGTTTCATTATTGCGAGTAAGTGTAGTGTAGTTACGTCTGAAGCCTCGTTTTCGTTTTGTTCGTCGGCCATTTTTTCTCTCGCTTAGCGATGGTATTAGTGTCTAAAGTGTTTTATTTTGATTTAAATGTAGGTGTAACTTGTTTTTTTGAGGTGCTGGCTGGTTCCTCTTGCTGTAGGTAAGCTTTTTATGTGTTTGTTGTGTGTCTTTGTTAAGTTTTAAATGTTTGTATGTTGGCGTGTCGCGTCCGATGTTTGCGAAGTCGTAATGTGTGGTAACGTGTCTCGTATGGTGTTTGCGTGTATAGCCTCGTTTTCGTTTTATTCGTCGGCCATTTTTTGTGTCGCTTAACAAACTATTTATTGTCTAAACTCTTTTATTTTGAGTGCAATTAAGTTGTAAGTTGCATTTTTGAGGTCCTGGGTGCTTCCTGTTTGTGTAGGTAAGCTTTTTATGTATGTGCTGTGTGTATGTATTGTGTTTGTAATTTTGTAATGTTCGCGAGTTGCGTCCGAGTGTTGCGAGGCCGTAATGTGTGTGAACGTGGGTCGTATGTTGTTTGCGAGTGTCGTAATGTGTGTGAAAGTGTGTCGTATGTTGTTTGCGAGTGTCGTAATGTGTTGCGACGTAAACTTTTTTTTGAAAGGGTCGCAGTTGCTGCAACTGAGGACCCTCGCTTTGCGAGGTCCTCAGGTGCTGGCATGGAGCGCCTGCGGCGCTCCATGCCAGCAACTGAGAACCTGGCACAGTGCCCTCGCTTCGCGAAGGCCGCGGCTCGCTACGCGAGCCCGCAGCGTTAGCAACAACTCGTACGCTCACAACTATATATGTGATTGTATGAAAGGAAGACAAATAGATAATCTTGTATAATGCTGTGTAATGCAGAGGTAGATAAGTCATCATAACTCAATATACACACTATATATAGTGCATTTATCTATTGGGAATCACACAGGTTTAAGTCTAATATAACATAGACCAAATATAAACTGATGTTTGGGGAGGGTTAGGAACGGGACCTCAATAACCTGGTTTAATTCAGAACCCTGCTACGACATTCAGGTTCCACCTCACTCAATTATGGATGAGAGAAGTGTGATATAGGGAGAAAAACTACAAAATATTCTTATAAGAACCCAATCTGCTACCCACCAAGAAGCAAAAGTCTGTAACCTGGTGTGGGAACACATGATCCGTGGCATGTAGTAAGGATTCAGGCACCAATGACTAGCCGTGGGCTAATCCCTGACCATCCTCTCCAGTCATGGAGTTAGTCCAGATCACCCATGATGTATACTGTAGGTTAAAAACTGTTATTACACTGCATTCTGGGAAGTTGAGCTGGGACATGCAAATGTGCCCACAAATGCCTCACTCTTCATTCCGTAGCCATTATCAAACATGGCTACCTTTAAGCTTATGCATGCTGTATTACACAGCTTTAATGCAAAGCCAAAGTTGGCAAGGCTCGCAATGATCGCCGGAAGTTGCGTGTTGTGCATGCACATAGCACATGGGAAGGCTCACAAGGCTCCTGAAGACGCTCATTGCGAGGCTTGCAAGAGAAAGGGAAGGAGAGAGAAGGAGGGGAGAGAGGGGGGAGGGAAGGAGAGAGAAGGAGGGGAGAGAGGGGGAAGGAGAGGAGGGAGAGGGGGATAGAGACACAGGGGAGGGAGAGGGGGAGATACAAAGGGGAGAGAGAGGGGGGAAGGGGGCAAAAAGACACAGGGGAGGTAGAGGGGGAAAGAGACACAGGGGAAGGGAGGGGGGAAGAAGCACAGGGGAGGGAGAGGGGCAAAGAGACACAGGGGAGGGAGAGAGGGAAAGAGACACAGGGGAGGGAGAGATGGAAGAGACACAGGGGAGTAAGAGGGAGTGGAACTAGACACAGGGGAGGGAGAGGGGGGAGATACACAGGGGCGAGAGAGGGGGGTAGAAGGCAAAAAGACACAGGGGAGGGAGAGGGGGGAAGGGGGCAAAAAGACACAGGGGAGGTAGAGGGGGAAAGAGACACAGGGGAAGGGAGGGGGGAAGAAGCACAGGGGAGGGAGAGGGGCAAAGAGACACAGGGGAGGGAGAGAGGGAAAGAGACACAGGGGAGGGAGAGATGGAAGAGACAGGGGAGTAAGAGGGAGTGGAACTAGACACAGGGGAGGGAGAGGGGGGAGATACACAGGGGCAAGAGAGGGGGGTAGGAGGCAAAAAGACACAGGGGAGGGAGAGGGGGGGGGGAGAGACACAGGGGAGAAAGAGGGGCAAAGAGACACAGGGGAGGGAGAAGAGAGAAGAGACACAGGGGAGGGAGAGAGGGAAGAGACACAGGGGAGGGAGAGAGGGAAGAGACACAGGGGAGTAAGAGGGAGTGGAACTAGACACAGGGGAGGGAGAGGGGGGAGATACACAGGGGCAAGAGAGGGGGGTAGGAGGCAAAAAGACACAGGGGAGGGAGAGGGGGGGGAGAGACACAGGGGAGAAAGAGGGGCAAAGAGACACAGGGGAGGGAGAAGAGAGAAGAGACACAGGGGAGGGAGAGAGGGAAGAGACACAGGGGAGGGAGAGAGGGAAGAGACACAGGGGAGTAAGAGGGAGTGGAACGAGACACAGGGGAAGGAGAGGGGGGGAAAGAGGCACAGGGGAGGGAGAGGGGCAAAAAGACACAGGGGAGGGAGAAGGGGAAAGAGACATATGGGAGGGAGAGAGGAAAGAGACACAGGGGAGGGAGAGAGGGAAGAGACACAGGGGAGTAAGAGGGAGTGGAACGAGACACAGGGGAGGGAGAGCGGGAAAAGAGACAAACGGGAGGTTAAATGTTGAAAAAATATGTAATACAGCGAGCGCATGCCTAAAAGGAGCCATGTATAAAATGTTTTATTGATTTATAGAGTGACATTCAAATGGAATAACAAATGTACTATTCATTTTCTCTACTACTATATGGTGGAGGCTTCTATCACTTTCAGCCCACCATAAGTGTAATGATTGTTGTAGTGAACTAAGTCTACCAAAATCTACCCCCCTGTTTCCCAGAGTGCAGTGCAACAACTGTATTTCTGAGAAACTGGAGCAGGAAATAGGTTTATTAACTCATTTTTCAGACATTCATATAGAAGCACAAATGTACTTTTGATTTGTTGTACTATATACTGTATATCAACCATGTTTGTTACAACACACAGAAATAAACACACCTAGGGATGTGAGGATAAAGTGGGATGAGGGCTGGGTAAGGCAGGCATTGGACAGTGATGGCGATGAGGCGAGGGGCTAATGACTGAAGTTGGGTCAGGGGCAGGGAGGGTTTGGGTGCACATTGGATTGTCACCCTTGGTGTACAGCTGTGGTACTCCATCCTGATAAGTATGTGCTAGTATGTCTGTTCTAGGAGATGACTCTAGTGTCTCCAGGAAGTTATACAATACGACCTATAATTATCTATTGATATTTAGTTATTGTTACATAACTTTGCTCTGTCCTTTATCTCATACTTGCTTATCCATAACTACTAATTAGCAGCAAAACATGAGAGAAGTTTTATTTTTATTATTATTTTTATTATTATTCAGAAGGTTTAACAGTAGGTAAACAATGCAACGCCCTTCTGGATTGCTATCTTGTTGTGGTGAAGGGGCTTGTGTACCTCAATGAAGCTGTGAGCTATATCATGTAGGTGCACCCAAGACGGGCAGGTCATAGCATAGAGGTTAGATAAATCGCGGTCCACTCGAGAAGGAATTTACAACCCACTCCAGTATCTTGCCAAGATAACCATATGGATAGGCACAACTAGACCAATGTGCCCAATGTGATGGGGTCATGGAGAGTTGGATATGACCAATAAACAATGTATCAAAGCTATAGAAAAAAATATAGGATGTTTATGTACATAGATATAGGAATTATCAGCAAAAAATATTAATGTCACTCTATCGATCCCTAATTTGACATAATCTAAAATACTGAGTCCCATATTTCCAGTGTTCCACTACCATGTGAGACCATGTTGGTGCACTCCGTATCTAGGCAAAGTCCACTGGGAGGATGTGTGAGTTTACCTCCGAACTGGCTGTAGATGGAGTACTCCGGTGAGTATCCCCACCAACAGGATTCATTTACATCACCTCCTTATTTAGTTTTACAGTTTTTTTCCTACCACCAGTTGGGGATAAGGAGTATTATCTGATTGGCCCTTTAAAGGCCAGTCATGGTGTCACCTAGTATTCATACACTGTGTCCAGTATTCCAAGTGTCTAGGCGACAAGGCCAGGGACCTCCTCAACCTTCTCCTAGCATTAGACAAGCTGGCTATTTATAAGACCATGAAGCAATATCTGGCAGGGGACAGCCCACTTCCATGTGAGGCCATATTCTGGGCACTGGTGTGATCCTGTATCCGGGTAGAGTACCCCTGGCTTTGTCCACTGTGGGGTGTGTGAGTTTATCTCCCAGTTGGCTGTAGATGGTGTACTCTGATCGGTATCCCCCCAATCCAGACTCATTTGCCGCCTTTTTCTCTCTTGACCACCAGGTGTGGTTGTGACGGACCGCAGATTGTCCCTATAAAAGAACATTCTTGTCTCATTAGAAACAATTCAAAGATGAGAAACTTAAATGATGCATGGACTAAAAGACAACTAAACTTATAACTAAAGACTTCATGACCCACTTGGAGAAAGAAATGGAGACAATTCAATCCTTGCTACTTTTGGAGAATATATTACACAACAAGTTTAACACCGGGGGAACATTCAATATGGCTGAAGAGTTATCTTTATTTGCAGATAATAAGATAGCTCTTTTATTCCAATTCTGATATTAACATGACAGCCATGCACACAATGATCCGTCACCTCGCCGAGCACAGAGAGACCCCTCACCTGCATAAATTATCCACTGAGTATAAACCATTGATTCATATTAGTTTAATTGTGTCTGCTGCGGAGCAATCAATATCTCTAGGAGAGGACTTTTGGCACGAGGCCGTGCATAGCAATGCACATTACACCGCAATAATATGGGAATAACTCAGACAAACACTCAGAATTAAAGCAGATAAGAAGTTGTCTGACCAGTTTTATAACACAAGGCTCAGTTTGATTATTGGTTGTAAAGGATCACTGAAGGGATTTTAAACATATAAGTAGTTTGTTAAACGACCACTTAATTCAGCTTAGTTTGGACCACATCACTGTAAAGATCTCCTAAAAGCATGTTGAAACACTTTTAGAATTTTTTTAATCAAATCTGTGTTTATATGTGTGAATGACTGCCCACAGTCTGCTCCATTACTGAAACCAATCAGGTTGCAGGGGTGTGTCCCCATTCAAGTCAATGGTAAGGTGTTTGTCGGACTGCTTACATTTCCAGTTTCAAGTGAATACACATTTTAATGGGTTTATTTTTTTTTACCAGAAGAATATTTAGCTCTGAACTCTGGAGTTTTTGTTCAGGGGGAGAGGCGTGGTGGGGCAGGGGATTAGTAGTTACGTTGTGTTATCTAAACAAACAGAACTTTAACCCTTACCACACCTATCTGTGCCGGCATGGAATACACAGACAAAAAAAACTGATAACTTGTACTCAAAACTGGACTAATAGTTAATATTTGATATAATCCACTATAATAGCACTGCAGGAGTGTGTGGGTGAGAAATGGAAGGGGAGATGGAGGGAAAAAGAGAGAGGGGAAGATAGGATGCAGAGGGAGGGGAGGGAGAGAGAAAGGGAGGGAGTGAGAGAGAGAGGGAGGGAGGGAGGGGGAGAGAGAGGGAGAATTAGAGAAAGGGAGGGAGAGAAGGAGAGGGAGAAAGGGAGGAAAAAGGAGGGAGACAGAGAGTGAGGAAGGGAGAGAGATACAGGGACAGAGGGAGGGGGGAAGAAGGAGGTAGGAAGAGAGGGAGGGAAAGATGGAGGGAGAGAGAGAGAGAGGGGGGATGCAAAGAGAGAGGGAAGAAGTGATAGAGAGCGAAGGATAGGGACAGAGGAAGGGGGACAGAGTGAGAGAGGGAAAGAGAGAAGGCTGAGAGAGAGAGAAAGAAAGAGAAGATAAGGACAGATGGAAGGAGGAAGGATTGAAGGAGGGAGAGAGAGAGGAGGCAGAGAGATAGAGGAATGAGAGAGAAAAAGAGGGAGAGAGAGAGAGGGAGGAAGGTATATATATATATATATATATATATATATATATATATATACAGTATATGTGTGTACAGAGAGAGAAAGGCATGTATATATATATATATATATATATATATATATATATATATATATATATATATATATATAGCAGTAGGGATGTTAGAATGTCCTCACATCATTGCTTTATCTTTAGAATAACCTGTGGATATTTCCTGTCCTGTTATTTGTTTTCCAGAGAAACAGAAAATTGAGTTTTATATTATTTATCATGGCTCCGCAGTACTGCAAAATAAAAATGCACTTTGAGTTTTGTTTTCAGATGCCTGTAGAGTGAGGCTACATCATGAGTCAGTCCATCATTCACCAACAGGTTACATTTAAACTGTGTGACTGGATTTCCAATAATCTGCTCAGATTGTGAGCTCCATGGGGCACAGCTCTCACTATTACCAGAGAAAGTGTAGGTGAATTGAAGTTCCATTTTAAGCAATTCATACCAAAATACATCAACAAAATACATTACAAACTGTGTGAAAACCAATTGTGTTAAACCAGTGGGAACTTATACATATTCCTTAGTTGCAGAACTTATACTGCTGTATCAGCACTCATTGGATAACAGATACAATGCATACAGGTGTATTAGTGCTTACTGGATGACAGATTACATGCATACAGGTGTATTAGTGCTCACTGGATGACAGGTACCATGCATACAGGTGTATTAGTACTCACTGGATGAGAGGTACCATGCATACAGGTGTATTAGTACTCACTAGATGACAGGTACCATGCATACAGGTGTATTAGTGCTCACTAGATGACAGGTACCATGCATGCAGGTGTATTAGTGCTCACTGGATGAGAGGTACCATACATACAGGTGTATTAGTGCTTACTGGATGAGAGGTACCATGCATACAGAAGTATTAGTGCTCACTGGATAACAGGTACCATGCATACAGGAGTATTAGTGCTTACTGGATGACAGGTACCATGCATACAGGTGTAGTAGTGCTCACTGGATGACAGGTACCCTGCATACAGGTGTTGTAGTGCTCACTAGATGACAGGTACCATTCATACAGGTGTATTAGTGCTCACTAGATGACAGGTACCATCCATACAGGTGTATTAGTGCTCACTGGATGACAGGTACCATGCATACAGGTGTATTAGTGCTCACTAGATGACAGGTACCATGCATGCAGGTGTATTAGTGCTCACTGGATGAGAGGTACCATACATACAGGTGTATTAGTGCTTACTGGATGAGAGGTACCATGCATACAGGTGTATTAGTGCTCACTGGATAACAGGTACCATGCATACAGGAGTATTAGTGCTTACTGGATGACAGGTACCATGCATACAGGTGTAGTAGTGCTCACTGGATGACAGGTACCATGCATACAGGTGTATTAGTGCTCACTGGATGACAGGTACCATGCATACTGGTGTATTAGTGCTAACTGGATGACAGGTATCATGCATACAGGTGTATTAGTGCTCACTGGATGAGAGGTACCATGCATACAGGAGTATTAGTGCTCACTGGATGAGAGGTACCATGCATACAGGTGTATAAGTGCTCACTGGGTGACAGGTACCATCCATACAGGTGTATTAGTGCTCACTGGATGAGAGGTTCCATGCATACAGATGTATTAGTGTTCACTGGATGACAGGTACCATGCATACAGATGTATTAGTGTTCACTGGATGAGAGGTTCCATGCATACAGATGTATTAGTGTTCACTGGATGACAGGTACCATGCATACAGGTGTATTAGTGCTCACTAGATGACAGGTACCATGCATACAGATGTATTAGTGCTCACTGAATGACAGGTATCATGCATACAGGTGTATTAGTGCTTACTGGGTGACAGGTACCATCCATACAGGTGTATTAGTGCTCACTGGATGACAGGTACCATGCATACAGGTGTATTAGTGCTCACTGGATGACAGATACCATGCATACAGGTGTATTAGTGCTTACTGGATGAGAGGTACCATCCATACAGGTGTATTAGTGCTCACTGGATGAGAGGTACCATGCATACAGGTGTATTAGTGCTTACTGGATGAGAGGTACCATGCATACAGGTGTATTAGTGCTCACTGGATGAGAGGTACCATGCATACAGGTGTATTAGTGATTACTGGTTGACAGGTAACATCCATACCGGTGTATTAGTGCTCATTGGATGAGAGGTACCATGCATACAGGTGTATTAGTGCTTACTGGACGACAGTTTCCATGCATACAGGTGTATTAGTTCTCACTGGATGACAGATACCATGCATACAGGTGTATTAGTGCTTACTGGATGAGAGGTACCATGCATACAGGTGTATTAGTGATTACTGGTTGAAAGGTAACATCCATACCGGTGTATTAGTGCTTATTGGATGAGAGGTACCATGCATACAGGTGTATTAGTGCTTACTGGATGAAAGATACCATGCATACAGGTGTATTAGTGCACACTGGATAACAGGTACCATGCATACAGAAGTATTAGTGCTCACTGGATGAGAGGTGCCATGCATACAGGTGTATTAGTGCTTACTGGATGACAGGTACCATCCATACAGGTGTATTAGTTCTTACTGGATGACAGGTACCATGCATACAGATATATTAGTGCTCACTGGGTGACAGGAACCATCCATTCAGGTGTATTAGTTCTTACTAAATGACAGGTACCATGCATACAGATATATTAGTGCTCACTGGATGACAGGTACCATCCATACAGGTGTATTAGTGCTTACTGGATGACAGGTACCATGCATACAGGTGTATTAGTGCTCAATGGATGACAGGTACCATGCATACAGGTGTATTAGTGCTCAATGGATGACAGGTACCATGCATACAGGTGTATTAGTGCTTACTGGATGACAGGTACCATGCATACAGGTGTATTAGTGCTCAATGGATGACAGGTACCATGCATACAGGTGTATTAGTGCTTACTGGATGAGAGGTACCATGCATACAGGTAATTAGTGCACACTGGATGAGAGGTACCATGCATACAGGTGTATTAGTGCTCACTGGATGAGAGGTACCATGCATACAGGTGTATTAGTGCACACTGGATAACAGGTACCATGCATACAGAAGTATTAGTGCTCAAGGGATGAGAGGTACCATGCATACAGGTGTATTAGTGCTCACTGGATGAAAGGTACCATGCATACAGGTGTGTTAGTGCACAAGGGATGACAGGTACCATGCATACAGAAGTATTAGTGCTCACTGGATGAGAGGTACCATGCATACAGGTGTATTAGTGCTCACTGGATGAGAGGTACCATGCATACAGGTGTATTAGTGCTTACTGGATGAGAGGTACCATGCATACAGGTGTATTAGTGCACACTGGATGAGAGGTACCATGCATACAGGTGTATTAGTGTTCACTGGATGAGAGGTACCATGCATACAGGTGTATAAGTGCTCACTGGATGAGGGGTACCATGCATACAGGTGTATTAGTGCACACTGGATAACAGGTTCCATGCATACAGATGTATTAGTGCTAACTGGATGACAGGTACCATGCATACAGGTGTATTAGTGCACACTGGATAACTGGTACCATGCATACAGATGTATTAGTGCTTACTGGGTGACAGGTACCATGCCTACAGGTGTATTAGTGCTTACTGGACGAGAGGTACCATGCATACAGATGTATTAGTGCTAACTGGGTGACAGGTACCATCCATATAGGTGTATTAGTGCCTACTGGATGAGAGGTACCATGCATACAGGTGTATTAGTGCACACTGGATAACAGGTACCATGCATACAGATGTATTAGTGCTTACTGGATGAGAGGTACCATGCATACAGGTGTATTAGTGCTTACTGGGTGACAGGCACCATGAATACAGATGTATTAGTGCTTACTGGGTGACAGGTACCATGCATACAGATGTATTATTGCTTACTGGATGAGAGGTACCATGCATACAGATGTATTAGTGCTTACTGGATGAGAGGTACCATGCATACAGATGTATTAGTGCTCACTGGGTGACAGGTACCATCCATATAGGTGTATTAGTGCCTACTGGATGACAGGTACCATGCATACAAGTGTATTAGTGCTTTCTGAATGAGAGGTACCATGCATACAGGTGTATTAGTGCCTACTGGATGACAGGTACCATCCATACAGGTGTATTAGTGCTTACTGGATGACAGGTACCATGCATATAGATGTATTAGTGCTCACTGGGTGACAGGTACCATGCATACAGGTGTAGTAGTGCTCACTGGGTGACAGGTACCATCCATATAGGTGTATTAGTGCTTACTGGATGACAGGTACTATGCATACAGGTGTATTAGTGCTTTCTGAATGAGAGGTACCATGCATACAGGTGTATTAGTGCTTACTGGATGACAGGTACCATGTATACAGGTGTAGTAGTGCTCACTGGGTGACAGGTACCATCCATATAGGTGTATTAGTGCTTACTGGATGACAGGTACTATGCATACAGGTGTATTAGTGCTTACTGGATGACAGGTACCATCCATACAGGTGTATTAGTGCTTACTGGATGACAGATACCATGCATACAGATGTATTAGTGCTTACTGGGTGACAGGTACCATGCATACAGGTGTATTAGTGCTTACTGGGTGACAGGTACCATGCATACAGGTGTATTAGTGCTTACTGGACGAGAGGTACCATGCATACAGATGTATTAGTGCTTACTGGGTGACAGGTACCATCCATATAGGTGTATTAGTGCTTACTGGATGAGAGGTACCATGCATACAGATGTATTAGTGCTAACTGGGTGACAGGTACCATCCATATAGGTGTATTAGTGCTTACTGGATGAGAGGTACCATGCATACAGGTGTATTAGTGCACACTGGATAACAGGTACCATGCATACAGATGTATTAGTACTTACTGGATGAGAGGTACCATGCATACAGGTGTATTAGTGCTTACTGTGTGACAGGCACCATGCATACAGATGTATTAGTGCTCACTGGGTGACAGGTACCATGCATACAGATGTATTAGTGCTTACTGGATGAGAGGTACCATGCATACAGATGTATTAGTGCTTACTGGATGAGAGGTACCATGCATACAGATGTATTAGTGCTCACTGGGTGACAGGTGCCATCCATACAGGTGTATTAGTGCTTACTGGATGACAGGTACCATGCATATAGATGTATTAGTGCTCACTGGGTGACAGGTACCATGCATACAGGTGTAGTAGTGCTCACTGGGTGACAGGTACCATCCATATAGGTGTATTAGTGCTTACTGGATGACAGGTACTATGCATACAGGTGTATTAGTGCTTTCTGAATGAGAGGTACCATGCATACAGGTGTATTAGTGCTTACTGGATGACAGGTACCATGTATACAGGTGTAGTAGTGCTCACTGGGTGACAGGTACCATCCATATAGGTGTATTAGTGCTTACTGGATGACAGGTACTATGCATACAGGTGTATTAGTGCTTACTGGATGACAGGTACCATCCATACAGGTGTATTAGTGCTTACTGGATGACAGATACCATGCATACAGGTGTATTAGTGCACACTGGATAACAGGTACCATGCATACAGATGTATTAGTGCTTACTGGGTGACAGGTACCATGCATTATTATGATTATTGTCTAAGGAAATGAGCAGGGTTCCCATCACCATCAATAAAAGTCATCATAATGCATGAGATGGATTGATGTGGAAACCCTGCCCCAATCCCATATACTACGAGGACATTAGGTGGTTTTATGTGGGGTGCGCTTTTACGCTTGTACTTAAATAGACTGACAGTGTGTGGAATATGTACACATATGTATATGATAGTATGGGGTAGTCATGCTGGATACATTGCCACATACATCTTGCAACAGGAGAAGGACCCCAGCTGGCCACCAAGGTTAATCCTTTAAGTACACATACTTAAGTCAGGAACAATGGGGTCTATACAGACATTGAGGCACCATAACCCCAGGGGGTCTACAGGTATTCTCACTCAGAGAGTCAGGGCAAAGTCCAGAGGACAGGCAGATGTTTCTCCCTTGAGAGCCAGGCAGCAAATGACTCTGTTAGCCACACCTAGTGGGCGGCCCAGGGGAGGGGTCTGGAAGTTCCCAGAGCTTACCTCTAGTCCATTGGCTAGAGGTAATCAAATTACTCTGGAGATTACCCCATTGGCCAAGAGGAAGATAAGGGTTGGACAAAGGGGTAGCCACTCCCTGTACTGTTTTTGTGAGGTGTTTAAATACTTGTGTAAAAATAAAGAAGTTGTTCATAATTTTCATCAAGACTTTGTGTGCAGGTGTATTATTGACCCAAGGGCATATGCTGGCAGAGGAGATTGTTTCTGACTCCATGCCAGGTTTTTCCCAGGCACACTACCAAAAGCTGGGACTTATGCTCTTGCAACAGCAAGGAAGGTCCATTGGTCTGAGTCACCCAAATCTTAGGTCTAAAACCTACAGGAGATAAGAGAACTAGGATTCTCTATACTCCATCATCATTGTAGGTTGTGACAATTGGTGGCAGTGGTGGGATACTCTACAGAAAGACCAAGAATGGAACAGACGGATATCACCAAAGAAGCAACAAGACGGTTTAAAGCAGCCAGGCACTTATACCCCAGTAAGATGACCGCACAAGAGGTGTCCAACGTACTAGACCAGTATTGCCAGAGGATCTGGCAGGAGCGCAATGGAGCGAGAACTCCAGCTCAGCAAAGACTTGGCTACAGAGAGACATTGCGTCTAGAGAAATGGATGGCGATTATGAATCTGTGGCAGGACGATGAGCTAATGGGCTGGCTGGAAGTACTAGTAAGAAAAGAGGTTGCCTTGGAGAACCAATATCACGTTTTTCACTCCAGAATAGTTGGTGGCCTTGGAGAGGAGTTTGATTTCCGCTTGGAGATAGATTCTGGCCTCCAAGACATTGTGTATGGTGATCCTGAAGGGGGCATAGGAACCTTTAAAAGGCACAACAACTTGTTTGTGGAACGCTGTTGTGGTCTGGGACTGGAACCGTGGTCCATGGAGGCTAATTTAATGGTTCACCTGATTGAGCAGGAACTGCAGCTGGAGGAGGAGTATTTTGAGTTGTGGGACGAGATCTATGGGGAGACATTTTGCCCATCAAGAGGGGAACAACCCAGTCAAGAGGACTGGTCGCCAGATCTTTACAACACAGATGGTATGTACCGAAGTGATTGTGTGCAAGGGGTCTGGGGAGAACATAGTGATGGAGAATGCGTTCCTTTAAAAAATATAGAGACTGTGTCAGAGCCTAGAAGGGATGGTAAAGTCAGCTTGGGACCAAATCACCAGCTCCAAGAGCCAGAGACCCAGGGGAATGTTCCCTGGGTGGGGTCAGATAACCCATGTTTGTCCCCTGATACCCCAAGAGACTTAATCCAAGAGGAAATGCTAGCAGAGCACAGTTTCTCCAAACAGGTCTCACCTGAGGACTACCTTCCAGCACAAATCCTGGCAGAAACCCCAGTAACTGCTCAACAGGTAGGGCCAGGTGAACTAAGTCTGCCCTCAGAAGTTCTAGGCAATGTGTATTGGCCAGAACTGTTAATGGAGCCAGGGGCTCAGGATAGCCACCCAAGAGACTGTGGGGAGGGCTATGTAATGCACTCTGGGGAGAAGGCCGTAGAGGTCAGGTTGGGTGGGAAGGATAAGATTCCCCAGCCTACAACAGATAACCAAAATCTGTACTCTGACACCCCAGGAGAGTTGCTAAAAAAGGTGCTAGTGAAGCACAGAGCCCAGGAGGGCTATGTAATGGACTGTGGGGAGGGCAAGGAACTGGTTCTTAGCTACAGGGAACCAGGCCTCACACAGCAAGAGTGCCAGGGGCACCAAGAGAGTGCCAGGGGCACCAAGAGCCCGACAGGGGCAGCAAGCTTGCCAGCCTTGGCAAAGGAGCCGTGGGTGCAGTGTGGCACCATAGTAGAGGGTGAACCAAGTGGGGAGATACCCTGGATAACCAATGTCCAGAGGCCCACTGGAACAGACACCGCTCCAAAGGCCATAGAAGAAGAGGGTCAGCTGAGGGCCCCAAAGAACCAGCTGGGTGGGAATTGCGAGACTCACCAGCCTACATCAGAGAGCCAAAGCACAGTCATTCAACCAAAGGAAAAAAGAAGAGGGTCAGCTGAGGGCCCCAAAGCACAGCCTGGGTGGGAACAGCGTAGTTCTCCAGGCTGCAACACAGACAGACCCAGGGGAAGAAAACCAGGAGGGTCTGTCCAAAGATACAGATCTCCAGGAGCCAGAGCAAAGGGAGCATCCAAGTCCGGACTCCATCAGGGACGCTGGAGTCAAGCGCAGACCGGTATGTACTTTACTGCAGTTATGGTGTTATTGGGCTCCCAACAATAATAATTTTGCTGAGAGAAGTACTGGACTGCCCCCTTGCAATCCCATAGGCCCAGAGACTTTTTTAGAGACCCCAGCCCAGCTGTGGGGACTGGCTGGAGGGAAAGGGGTTGCTATGGGACAGGGGTTGTTTTATGGGGCTCCCAAAAATACGGTTTTGCCTCAGAAGAATGCATGGGTGCAACCCACTGTGTCCCCAGAGACTTCCATGCTGCTGCCAAAAACAGAGAGCTGGGATCCTGGACTGTTTTGGGTGGGGGTGCAGGGCAAGAGCAATTTGCTCTATACAGTGGGAGCAAGGCCCAGGGCTGGGGGAGGTCTTTACTCTGCACCTTGGGACTGTGTGCGCACCGACATGAACTTGCCTAGCATGCAGCGGGCCTGGCCAAACCAGCAGATTCATGACTATCAGCGTAGCTGAGAAAATCTTGGATGTTCTCCGCCCGCTTGGGGAAGGATTGTCATGAATCAGCCAGTGGCCATATTGGATTTGGGTGTGAACTATGCTGGGGCCATTTTGTGACTGGCAGCGGTGGCCATTTTGGGCTGGGTGGTCTTCCACATGCTGTTGCCATGGGGAGGAACAAAAGGTTTGGGGCTCCCAGACACCCTATTATACTGTTATACGGTTATACTGTTATATTATTATGATTATTGTCTAAGGAAATGAGCAGGGTTCCCATCACCATCAATAAAAGTCATCATAATGCATGAGATGGATTGATGTGGAAACCCTGCCCCAATCCCATATACTACGAGGACATTAGGTGGTTTTATGTGGGGTGCGCTTTTACGCTTGTACTTAAATAGACTGACAGTGTGTGGAATATGTACACATATGTATATGATAGTATGGGGTAGTCATGCTGGATACATTGCCACATACATCTTGCAACAGGAGAAGGACCCCAGCTGGCCACCAAGGTTAATCCTTTAAGTACACATACTTAAGTCAGGAACAATGGGGTCTATACAGACATTGAGGCACCATAACCCCAGGGGGTCTACAGGTATTCTCACTCAGAGAGTCAGGGCAAAGTCCAGAGGACAGGCAGATGTTTCTCCCTTGAGAGCCAGGCAGCAAATGACTCTGTTAGCCACACCTAGTGGGCGGCCCAGGGGAGGGGTCTGGAAGTTCCCAGAGCTTACCTCTAGTCCATTGGCTAGAGGTAATCAAATTACTCTGGAGATTACCCCATTGGCCAAGAGGAAGATAAGGGTTGGACAAAGGGGTAGCCACTCCCTGTACTGTTTTTGTGAGGTGTTTAAATACTTGTGTAAAAATAAAGAAGTTGTTCATAATTTTCATCAAGACTTTGTGTGCAGGTGTATTATTGACCCAAGGGCATATGCTGGCAGAGGAGATCGTTTCTGACTCCATGCCAGGTTTTTCCCAGGCACACTACCAAAAGCTGGGACTTATGCTCTTGCATCCGCAAGGAAGGTCCATTGGTCTGAGTCACCCAAATCTTAGGTCTAAAACCTACAGGAGATAAGAGAACTAGGATTCTCTATACTCCATCATCATTGTAGGTTGTGACAACAGGTACCGTCCATATAGGTGTATTAGTGCTTACTGGATGACAGGTACTATGCATACAGGTGTATTAGTGCTTTCTGAATGAGAGGTACCATGCATACAGGTGTATTAGTGCTTACTGGATGACAGGTACCATCCATACAGGTGTATTAGTGCTTACTGGATGACAGATACCATGCATACAGATGTATTAGTGCTCACTTGGTGACAGGTACCATGCGTACAGGTGTAGTAGTGCTTACTGGGTGACAGGTACCATGCATACAGATGTATTAGTGCTTACTGGATGACAGGTACCATGCATACAGGTGTATTAGTGCACACTGGATGAGAGGTACCATGCATACAGGTGTATTAGTGCACACTGGATAACAGGTACCATGCATACAGAAGTATTAGTGCTCAATGGATGAGAGGTACCATGCATACAGGTGTATTAGTGCTTACTGGATGAAAGGTACCATGCATACAGGTGTGTTAGTGCACACTGGATAACAGGTACCATGCATACAGATGTATTAGTGCTTACTGGGTGACAGGTACCATGCATACAGGTGTATTAGTGCACACTGGATAACAGGTACCATGCATACAGATGTATTAGTGCTTACTGGGTGACAGGTACCATGCATACAGGTGTATTAGTGCTTACTGGACGAGGTGTACCATGCATACAGATGTATTAGTGCTAACTGGGTGACAGGTACCATCCATATAGGTGTATTAGTGCTTACTGGATGAGAGGTACCATGCATACAGGTGTATTAGCGCACACTGGATTACAGGTACCATGCATACAGATGTATTAGTGCTTACTGGATGAGAGGTACCATGAATACAGATGTATTAGTGCTTACTGGATGAGAGGTACCATGCATACAGATGTATTAGTGCTCACTGGGTGACAGGTACCATCCATATAGGTGTATTAGTGCTTACTGGGTGACAGGTACCATGCATACAGGTGTATTAGTCCTTTCTGAATGAGAGGTACCATGCATACAGGTGTATTAGTGCCTACTGGATGACAGGTACTATTCATACAGGTGTATTAGTGCTTACTGGATGACAGGTACCATGCATACAGATGTATTAGTGCTCACTGGGTGACAGGTACCATGCATACAGGTGTAGTAGTGCTCACTGGGTGACAGGTACCATCCATAAAGGTGTATTAGTGCTTACTGGATGACAGGTACTATGCATACAGGTGTATTAGTGCTTTCTGAATGAGAGGTACCATGCATACAGGTGTATTAGTGCTTACTGGATGACAGGTACCATCCATACAGGTGTATTAGTGCTTACTGGATGACAGGTACCATGCATACAGGTGTATTAGTGCACACTGGATAACAGGTACCATGCATACAGATGTATTAGTGCTTACTTGGTGACAGGTACCATGCATACAGGTGTATTAGTGCTTACTGGACGAGAGGTACCATGCATACAGATGTATTAGTGCTCACTGGAGGACAGGTACCATCCAAATAGGTGTATTAGTGCTTACTGGATGAGAGGTACCATGCATACAGGTGTATTATTGCACACTGGATAACAGGTACCATACATACAGATGTATTAGTGCTTACTGGATGAGAGGTACCATGCATACAGGTGTATTAGTGCTCACTGGGTGACAGGTACCATGCATACAGATGTATTAGTGCTTACTGGATGAGAGGTACCATGCATACAGATGTATTAGTGCTTACTGGGTGACAGGTACCATCCATATAGGTGTATTAGTGCTTACTGGATGACAGGTACCATGCATACAGATGTATTAGTGCTCACTGGGTGACAGGTACCATCCATATAGGTGTATTAGTGCTTACTGGATGACAGGTACCATGCATACAGGTTTATTAGTGCTTTCTGAATGAGAGGTACCATGCACACAGGTGTATTAGTGCTCACTGGATGACAGGTACCATGCATACAGATGTATTAGTTCTCACTGGGTGACAGGTACCATGCATACAGGTGTAGTAGTGCTCACTGGGTGACAGGTACCATCCATATAGGTGTATTAGTGCTTACTGGATGACAGGTACCATGCATACAGGTGTATTAGTGCTTACTGGATGACAGGTACCATCCATACAGGTGTATTAGTGCTTACTGGGTGACAGGTACCATGCATACAGGTGTATTAGTGCTTACTGGATGACAGGTACCATGCATACAGGTGTATTAGTGCTTACTGGATGACAGGTACCATCCATACAGGTGTATTAGTGCTTACTGGATGACAGGTACCATGCATACAGGTGTGTTAGTGCTTACTGGATGACAGGTACCATCCATACAGGTGTATTAGTGCTTACTGGATGACAGGTACCATGCATACAGGTGTATTAGTGCTTACTGGATGACAGGTACCATGCATACAGGTGTATTAGTGCTTACTGGATGACAGGTACCATCCATACAGGTGTATTAGTGCTTACTGGATGACAGGTACCATGCATACAGGTGTAATAGTGCTTACTGGATGACAGGTACCATGCATACAGATGTATTAGTGCTCACTGGATGACAGGTACCATGCATACAAATGTATTAGTGCTTACTGGATGACAGATACCATGCATACAGATGTATTAGTCCTCACTGGATCTCATTGGTGGGTTAGTGGGTATTAACTTACATGGGACAACTCATACCATTGTATTAGTAATCAATAGCTGACAAGCAGAACTCATAATATTGCATATGTACTGATTGTCTGAGAGGGGCATTTCATCCAGCTGTATGATGACTAATTGATTAAAATGCACAAATCTGACAACTGATAGGGGCAAGGCAGGGGCTAAGTACATATTCATACATGAGACAGTGGGCAGAACAAGCTAGAAAAGAAAACACATCATTTAGTAAGGATTTAAATGTTGTCCATTTATGTTCAGTGTTTTTACCTATCAGTTCTCTGTCCCAGTCTATACTTTGTATTGCTGCCCTTAGACCGTTAAAATCTGCCCTTTTAAAATTAAGAGTTTTTGTTGGTCCCTTAACATTTTGTTTTTTTAATTAAATCTCAAATGAGTGTTGCCATTACGGTTTTCCAAAGGTTGCCCTATTCCAACATTTGATACTATATCAATATTGTTTGTGATAACTAAATCCAAGATGGCCCCATTTCTAGTAGGTTCCTGTATAACCTGGGCCAGATAATGATCCCTGAGTGTACTCAAGAACCTGCTCCCCTTAGCTGAGCTGCTGGTCTCATTTATCCAGTTTATTTCAGGGTAGTTCAAATTTTGTTCTATACATTATATTATTTCCCTTTTTAAGAGATTTATCAGTATCTTAAAATTATCCTTAAAATTATTTTGTGTTCATTTATTTTGTTGATTTTAAGGAAAGTAGTGTAATAGGCTTTAGTACAAGTATATTTGGAAATAATATTTATATTAAGAATTCTCTAAAACCATCATCTCTCTGATGGAAAGAGAAAAAATAAACTGAAAAAGTGAAAATGTGTATATTCAGATACATCATAACATAAAAAGACAGGTTTGCTTATTCAGTTCACAATATATAACATGAATCCAATTACAGGTCTTGTTTGTTTTATTATAGTGCAGCACACTGCCAGCCTGCTCTATCAGCAAAGCAGAATGAAACTGGTAATACTGTTGCTTGAGTCTGTCACTATTGATGAGCAATGGCTGCTCTCAGTAGCTGTCAGAATAGAGGGCACAACAGCTGCAGGTTATAAACTTCTCAGGGATCTTGGTAGCAGTGGTGTAGCTAGTGTGTGACGCCTAGGGGGCAATGCAGACTGTTTGGGACTATTTAACTATGTCGGGACCTAGGGTAACATGGTTTAACAGTGCAACGGCACACCTTTTGATCTTTTATTTGGTAATTAAGCCCAGGTCTCATAGAAGCCTATGAGCGGTATACTGTAACATCTCTATGGAAGATCTGGACAGTCTGTAAAGTGAATACCACAGTTTTCTTGGCCCAAGCATAACTGAACCAATTACTGACTCTGTATCTTCCAAGTGCCCACCTGTTGAAGGTTTGAAGTTGGATATTCTAGTGAGATTGTGCTCTAATAACTGAGGGTAACTTGTCACACCAGACAGCTAAGATCCACTTTGATCCATAACTCCCACCGACTCTGCAGACTAACACTACCCATTGTTAGAGGTTGCAGAAGGTCACCCGATAATGTTCCACTCCCACTATTTTAGGTAACTTGTCCCTACATGTAACTTGTCCCAGCCTGAAGTGATTATGAGCCATGCAGGTAACTGCAAGCTGCCCAAAGGGTCCTAATATCACTGGTTGCTCTCCCTAGAGCCCGCCAGGGTCCACATATGGTGGGGGGCTAGGTCCCAGTATGGGAGCTGGGTACGGAAGTTGGGGAATCTTAAATAATGCCTAAAAGGACATATAGCCTATGGTAATGGGGAATATGGAGGGTCACGTAAGCAGTCAGACAAGGTGTCTATACTATTGTTCTGACTAGATACTCGCTTGAAAACCTGGACCAAAGGGTAGATTAACTTAATTACTCAGGCTCCAGGATCAGAGGGATGGTAAATAGGTAGGATGTCATGATGGCCAGGCCTCCCACATGGCTAGTGTGTGGGCTGGTTGGTGGAAGATTTGTTACTAGACTAAATGTGATCAGGTGATGTTGTGTATAAATGTGTTGTACTGACATCAATACATCAGTTATCCAGTTTATTCTTGAATAATCTATGTGTAAGTCTCATTCTGTTGGAAAAACATTCCTTGCTTGGGTTATTGCTGTGATCTGGTCTGGCCTTTGTTACAGTCTGTAATGCTACGATCCTGGTTCCTGTGGGGCTTTTGGAGGTTGTTTGCAGGTTGTGTTTATGACAAAGAACCCCACCATTCTACTGGGTAGGCTTGAACTAGGTTCTTACCAAGCCCAATGAAGCAGTAGATTGTGACATAATGAAAGGTGGTCCCTAGTGCAAAACAAATGTAACCAAGTGCCAACTCACTCAGCGCCTAGGAATATTCACTGCAAGCCCATTTTAGATATTTAGCATATTTGCAGCTAGACCCTTCCAATGGCTGCTTCCCTCCCCAAGATCCCTTTCAATGGCTGCTCCCCTCCCCAAGACCCTTTCCCATGACTGTTCCCCTCCCAAAGACCCCTTCCCATGGCTGCTCCCCTCGACAAGACCCTTTCCATGGCTACTCCCCTCCACAAGACCTCTTCCCATGGCTGCTCCCCTCCACAAGACCCTTTACCATGGCTGCTCCCCTCCACAAGACCCTTTACAATGGCTGCTCCCCTCCACAAGACCCCTTTCCATGGCTGCTCCCATTCTCTCTGATGTTGCTCCTGCCTCCACGAATCAACAGAGGAATATGATGTGTACTCATGCTCTCACTTTACCACACCAACCTCTCCCTGGGGGTCCCGAAGGGGCTGATGTGATGTGACTCGGTTCATGGCAGCTTCCTGGGCAGATATTCTCCCCACACCCTGGACCCATAATTTGGGGTGGAGAGAAGTAGCTCTGCTAGTCAAGGATTCAAACATGATTTTTTTTAATTACATTATTTTGTTTTTCTGTAAATACTAATTTTATTGCTAATTCATTTTAAATAAACAAACCCTTTTTTACAAGCGCTACAGTGGTACTTTGAGGTAGTTTGTTTCATGAAAGACCAATAATACTAATATCTGAAACAGATCTGTATCCTTGATCTTCATTGCAAGTTTATCTTAACAGATGTGCACAGGGGAGCGGCACCAATAAGACACAGTTATAAGGAAACATCAAGACTTTATACCAAACTGGGACACAATATTTGGAATTAGTGGGCCGTGAGACCTCAATACACTGAGACACACATATCAGTAGGGGGAGCTTAATGATCCAGGACACAACAAGATTAAGAAAGCCCTGGAGCTGATCTTCCTTGTGAGACACACAGCCGGCATCAAACCACCCACAGACCCAACCACACAAAACAAAGAAACTTCTTATAAAATGGGGACAAGCTCCTCGAGGGAGGGGGAGGCAGCAAAAGAGTGTAAAATAGTTTCAACTGTTATACTGACATAGAATAGAGTAGAGAAAATTTATTGTGAGGAACTAGTACAAAGTCATTAGGAATTTCAAAAAGTGCTGCTTAATTTAGCACAATTGGGACCACATCACTGTAAAACTTGTTGAAATACTTTTTTTAATTTTGAAATACGTGCATTTCTCACTGGGGAATCAAATACAATCTGTGTTTACATGTGTAATAGACTGCCCGCTTCCTGCTCCACAGGCTGCTTCATTATTGCAACCAATCAGGTTGCAGGGGTGTGTCTCCCATTCAACTCAATGGTAAGGCATTGTCAGACTGCTTATATCTTCAGTTTGAAGGGAACAGACTTTGTAAAGGTTTATTTATTTTTATAGTTTTTTTGCAGAAACTAGACAATGAACCCTTACCCCATCTATATGTGCAGGCATGGAATATTTGTACTCACCTAAACAGGAAAGTTATGGGTTAACTGGTCAGTGCAATTAATCCACAGGGAAGCTCTGCTATCAATCACAGCCTTCCTCCATATAGCTTCACACAGTGCGTGATGGATTCAGCTCTGTGCTAATTACTCATAACTGCCAGTGGGCAGAATAGACCATATGTAAATAATAACTTAAAATGTAAGACTCTAGGGGTTATTACTGCAATCAAAATATTATTTTAACATACAATCGTGTGCTCTTTTACACCATAAAAAGCAATTACAGTGAGGTCAGTGTCCATTTAAGTATTTGAAGTACTTCTACACATATCCAGTACTCACACGCAAACAACACATAGAGATGGATCCCGTAGGATCTCCTAAAAGGCTGATTCGTAACTGCCAGAGATCCTACAAGAGAAGCTAAAGGACCACAAAAATCACCACATGTGCTTTGCACATCAGTTAGAGGGAGGGAAATAATGTGGAAATCTGTTTATTTATTTAAATTGATCTAGAATTGACTTAGAAATTGTCATTTTAGTTCAGCCCTTGAAGCCCTCCCACAGAACATGCGTGAATAATAATGGTGGAGTCTGTAACTGTTACGAGTTACGCCATCCTTAAAGGCAGAGTGTGTTGGTGTAGTGGTAAGTGTTCTGTTTTGATTGGTAAGTCATAGGTTTGATTCCACTATTTCCCACTTGTTTTGTTTTTTTGTTTAACTAATTTGTTTATTTATATAATTCAGTCATATGTGTGTTAGTCAATAAAAAAAAACGTTGTGGAAGGCATTGGATTAGGACCAATGACTTACCAATGGAAACATTTCATGAAATTCATGCGTTAGAAATTAAATATAAAAGTCACCTCATATTAACATATGCTTTATTATAAAACCTAAATTGATATATTTCTAAGTTTAAACAGTACTAAAAAAAATATCAGTCAGTGTGTAGATTTGAACCCAGGACATTCATTATAAAAGACTGCAGCCTGATCAACTATGATATTTGTTCTGTGGCTTCATTACATAGTTACATAGTAATTGAGGTTAAAAAAACACTTTTAGCCCATCGAGTTCAACCTTTTAGGATCTCCTCTGATCTGCAATATGCGGATTAGTTGTTAATTGATCCAGGGGAAAGCAAAAAAAAAAAAAACTCTCATTGGCTGCTAGAATATAATCAACCAGTTACAAACCACCTCACTGCCTGACTTCAATTGGTCATAATTCCATAAATACAGCAACAGTTATAAAAAAGGAAAACACCATTCCAATGTGCGTTTTCACCCTCTATCTGATGGTGAAGAGCATATATGGGGACTTTTTTGGTCCTTTAAGTGACTATTATATTTCTCCCATAGGCTATTACATGTAAGAACTTACTGATACATTGTCACATAAGGCACATAGCTTACGATACCCACAAGGGTCCTTACATGACACTTAAACATATGTGAGTATGAAGTTGTGAGTCAGAGTCTAGAAACACAATAATTCCCATAGTAACCCCAGTAAATATACAGAACATCAGTAAATATTACAGCATTGTGTCTATACGCTTCCCAACATCGATATATTACTGTGCTTTATTATTCTTGGACATGGTCAATGCAGTTCAGACCCATCATATTATGCGTCAAATACTTATTACATGTTATTAAATAATAGGTATCATTAACCCCTGGGGCTAAGTATTAATCAGGTGGGAATTAGCATTAGTTGGGTGTCAGTGTTTAATTATGTGTGCAGGTATTTTTAATTGACAATGAGATTTAATTGGCTGTTCTTTCATTTAAAGTTCATTACAGTTTTATAGGGTTGGGTTAGCCATTAGAATTGAGTTTTTTGTGTTTTCGGATGTGTAGGCTTCAATTGTATCTTTAGGATATTTGTTTCTCCTAATGGGACACTAATATCTCCTTAAATGGCCACTGTGAAGATCTCCTAAAAGCATGTTGCACTAAAAAATATGCGCATTTTTTACTGAGAAACCAAATAAAATCAAAACTGTGTTTACATGTATGACAGACTGCCCTCCTGCCAGACCCGCAGCTGTAGTGTAGGGTTAGTGAGCAAAAGAAAACAAAAGGTTAACCCTTGACAAATCCATCCATGCATGTAATGGAATGCTGATATCAGGTAATTAATGGGTTAACTGGTCAGTGCAGTGCTGAGTGCAGGGAGAGACTGTTATCAATCGCTATCTTTCCTGCACAGCTCGGCTATGTGTTACTCATGCAACAGCCTGTAGGCAGGATAGACTTTGTATGTAAACAGACTTAAAACTTTAGATTTTTTAGTTGTATTAGGGTAAAAAATAGATTATTTTAATATACAATCTTGTGCTGGGTCACTTACAGTGAAGTAAATGGTCCTTTAAGCGTCTCATAAGTCTTCTTGTAAGGGTTTTATTTGCCTTGCGGGAGGTTGAGCCTCTGAGAACACGTATGATATTCAGTGGCTCTTAAGGGAGCCATGTAATCGCACTTTAGGTAATATCTTTTGTTTGGGCACTGGTCGGGGGGCCAGGTGTTTCAACCCCAAATATGTTTTGACCCCCAACTTTTTTTTGCACCCAGGCCCTTCATTCACTAGCTCCACTACTTGCAGGGAACTTATCATATGTAGCGATCACTCCTAAGCATTTACTTGTAAGGGATTGCTGTGGGTGGGATGTAATAGCTACATAGCTTCCTACATGGAAAGATCACTCACAAGACGTCTTATGGGAGCCATGTAACTGAGCCCCCTGTGATCAGGGTGAAAATAAGGAATTGCTGAGGTAGTGGAACGCATTAGGGGGGGGGGGGGGGGGCAAAGCATGACACAGGATAAGACAACTGTAAATAGTTATCAAGGTGTGCAAGATTTTTTTTTATCATATGCAACAGTACTTTTATCTTTCAATGTCTGCAAAGAAAAAATCCCTTTAACAACTTTTTAATTTAATGGGACTATTGTTTTATGAGAAAACTTACACTGGAAAATGCTTGTTTTCCCACTATATTTGGTCGGCAGCGCCTCCCATGTTTATCAAACTAGGAAAAGCCTACAACAGTATTTGCTGCAGCTGCCTATTTACTGCACAGCTTTACTAGAAAATATTCACAGCTATGGAATCATAAACCGTGAATAAGAAAAATGTGTGGCTTTTATAACAGCTAATAAACTAAATGGGCAGGTAGCACCAAGAACATTTTATTGCTTTTCCTGCTAAATATATGAAAAATTTAATAATATTGTAGAATTAAGATAGGACAAAGTAGCTAAAGGAACTGAGCAAAAAATTAACAACTCAATGTCTTAGAAGTTGCTACCCACATACGTTACAAGTACAGGAAAACGGTACTATGCTGGTTTATATGGCCTCCATTCCATGATATGAGCACTAATCAATCATCACTGAGCTATCACATTACACATGGAAATGTTACCTCCGAGAAATGACATCCGAGTGCTGGAAATGTCCCTAATATCCTAGACCCTGAGTACCTGTCCCATGACTATTTTAAGCTAATGGCATGAAAAACACTTTAAGTCACAATGTAGAAATCCATAAGGCTCACTGCTCCTGTTTGTTTCCTGTAACTTATTAGGAAAGAGGTGGAGAAAACAACCTCACACTAATGTATTTTTGTACATTATAGGTCAATTATTTCTTATTAACATAACACTTTATCTAATGTTTAAAAGCTGTGTCAAAGCTAATAAATATAGGGCCTGGGTGCAAAAATAAATGACGGGCCCCTCCAGGCGCCAATTCATTCAACAGCACCTTTTCCCCCACCCCATTCCGAAAGCAAATTCCCCTCTCCAAGTACCCCTTCCTCAATCAGATTCCACTCTCTTAGACCCCTTCGTGAAGCAGATGCCTCTCTCCAAGTACCCCTTCTTAAAGGAGATTCTCCTCACCTAGACACCTTCTTAAAGCATATTCCCCTCCCCTAGACCCATTCCCAAAGCAGATCCCCTTCCCCTATACCTCTCCCAAAGCAGATTCCCCTCTCCTAGACCCTTTCCCAAAGCAGATTCCCCTTTCTTAGACTGCTTCTTAAAGGAGATTCTCCTCACCTAGACACCTTCTTAAAGCAGATTCCCCTCCCCTAGACCCATTCCCAAAGCAGATTCCCCTTTCTTAGACTGCTTCTTAAAGGAGATTCTCCTCACCTAGACACCTTCTTAAAGCAGATTCCCCTCCCCTAGACCCATTCCCAAAGCAGATCCCCTTCCCCTATACCTTTCCCCAAAGCATCTCTCTTAGACCCCTTCCCAAAGCAGATTCCCCTCTCTTATACCCCTTCCCAAAGCAGATTCACCTTCTTAAAGTAGATTCTCCTCTACTACATACCTTCTTAAAACAGATTCTCCTCCTGTAGACTCCCTCCCAAAGCAGATTCCCCTCCCAGGACCCCATACCACAGAAAATTCTGGACCTTACCTGTTTTGTAGCCACCAGCAGTTGCCAGCAGAGGCCAGTAGGTGGCAAAACAACAGCTCACCAAGACTTTCTTCAATTTGTTCGGAGGGTTAGAGTTAGATTTAGTGGTTGGGGTTATGCGCCTCTATTTTACTATGTAGAACTTATGATAACCCTAACACCTAAATCTAACACTCACACTAAGAAGAAATTTGAAGAAAGTCTCAGCAAGCGGCCCAGGTTGCCCTCCCTTAGACCGCTTCCCAAAGCAGACTCCTCTAACCCAGACTTTATCGTATCATCCAATGTAACATCTCTCCTGCTTTAATCTTCCTCAAGAGTCTTTTTTAGTCTGTCAATTATGTCTTGTTTGATTATTTCAGATGATTTCCATTTTTTGGCCAGGTGATTTTCGGCCGCCAGCATTAAAAATTTTAGCTATTTATTTCGATTTTTAGTTATGTGGGGGTTAGGTATACCTAAAGGTAAAGGTCTATTGAGGGCTTGATTGTGGTGTTTAGGGCTTCGGATGCTACTTTGGTGATATTAGACCACATGTTTTGAGCTAACTGGCAATCCCACCAAATATGGCGGACGGTACCTTCTTCTTTGCAGTTTCTGAAACATTTAGGGGAGATTTGTGGGTTGAGTTTATGCAGTTTGGGGTAAAATATGCTCTATGTAGGACTTTAGTTGATGTTCTAAATAGCTAAAGTTAACTCATCCTTTAGTTAAGTTTGAACATATATTTTCCCACTTTTGGTGGTCCCATGTGACTCCTAGATCTAATTCCCATTGTCTAATACATTTTGGATTTTGGTTAGTCGGAGGATGATTTAGAATTTTATAAAGGATCCCCAAGATTCCCTTGGTTAGTGGGGCTTTATTGCAAATACGAGATAGCCAGGAGGATTGAGGTATTCGCCAAGTCCGGATCATAGTTGGATAATTCTTTTGGGGGCAATTTAAATTTGGTTTTAAATCAGTCTTTTGAGAGTAGTTGTTCATCTAGGAGCCAAGCTTCTAGTCTATCTAGTTTATTAATACGCCACCAGGGTTTTGGATTCTTCTCCCATACTTTTTAGTATTTGTGGTGAAGAGAGAGTGAGGGTCAGAGGTTAAATTTGGTGTTTTAGTTGACTTCTCGAGTTGGCCCAAGCCCAGTTTTTTAAGGTTACCTTAATCATGGGTTTGGTAAGTCTAGAGCCTATGGTAGGAATTGTGGGGGTCCATATTAATGAATCCCAATGAAATGGTGTAATTTGGAGATTTTTGGGGTATTTTGAATGAGGGATAAAGGAAATTTGTGGGGCTTTAAAATATAAGTTAGAGTTGGGACAGGATAACCCTGCAATTTTTTTATTCATAAGAGGTTTGTTTATCTTTGGATGGTTATTTTGCCAGATGAATCTTTTCGAAGTTTTTCTATATCTGATACATTAATTGGAATGGGAAATGATCTGAAATAATATAAAATTCTAGGTAATATGTTAATTTTAATGGCGTTTATTCTTCCTGTCCAAGACATCTGAAATGTATTCTATTTAGAGAGGTCTGCGGACTGTTCTTCCAAGAGGGTTGTGTAGTTTGCTTTATATAGATCGGACAACTCCGGGGTTATATTTAGGCTAAGATATTTAAGGTGGGAATTCGGCCATGAGAATGTATATTTTTCCTTAATTTGATCAAAACTGACAATTTTGATTACATTTTTATACCAAATTAGGAAAACAGAGGTAAAGTAACATCTAAAGATGATAGGAAAGAGAAAACAAATCCACATATAAGCTGTATTATACTGTATATTACAGGAACAGAAACTTACATTAATTATTTATATTCTTATCATTCAGAACTTACTGTAAATAATTTTCGAGTAAAAAAAAAAAACATTTAATTTCTTCTCCAGGGATACAGACATGTAATAAGTCTACATTATTTATAAGGGAAAATTCAGTATTCTGCCGACCACTTACCGAACTGTCAGACAACTTCCCATCCCAGAATAAGACGGGTCAGAGATAATTACAGCCATTTGTTTCCATACAGTTGAAATTATATAAATCCTATATTCTAAGATCCAGAATCATATATTTTACCATAAAATGTAACATATGTTGCAAAAAATAATCTGCTTGCCCCTCTTAGGTCCCTCAAACTCATGTTAATTGCTTCAATTACATCTACTGTCCTCTTCTTCTTGTGCCTTCAGTCTTTCCCACTATCAGAGAACAGAGAATCCTGTTATCTCATGATATGGACAACATATTAAAGCTTCAGCCTCATGATCAAACCTTCCAGTGAACAGTTTGGCTTCATTTCCTGTAGTACTGATTTATTTGATCTTCCTGTAGTCCAAGGGACTCTAAGTAGTCTTCTCCTATTCAAAGGTGTCAGTTCTCCTGCACTCAGCCTACTTTATGGTCCAGCTCTCACATCCGTATGTTACTACTGGGAATACCATAGTTATAACTATGCAGACCTTTGTTGATATTGTAATATATTTGTTCTTTAATAGCTTGTGCATACTTGCCATACCTTTCCTCCCCAGAAGGAAACATCTTTTTATTTCATGGTTGCAGTCACCAGCTGAAGAGATCTTGAAGCCCAGGAAAATAAAATCTGTCACTGCCTCCACCTCTTCCCCATCTATTTGCCAGACGATGCAGTGATAGGATATTTTGGGCTTACTTGTTTTGTATTGCATTCGTGTATTGATCTGTATAGGAGCTGCCATTATAACTTTCACATTCTTTCTCATTGACATCCTCCTCCATCTTTTTCTTTACATGCAAAGATGTCACTGTTGGGGGTGGAGTCATTCACACAGCTGGGCATTGCCTAAAATCGAACAAATAGTCCTTGTATGTGTCTGCCCTCTGCAGCGCATGAAGACACAGACTGTGTTGTACTTGCTGTGCAACCAATCAGTGACCATCACTCAGCAATATTGTTGGGCCGGATGTGCAGTGTAAGCTAGGACACTACGCAGCAAAATCAGATCTTATAAACACTGCTTAATAAAATAAAGTACATAAAACTAAATAGATACCAAGGGGTATTATATACCTAGTAACTTAAAGGTATTGTCCATATCCCTTTAATAAAAACTAATTATACTCACATAATTAGATGCATTATACTGTACCCCTACTGCACCTGCTCCTGTTGTTTTTTCTTGTTACATTTGTATTTTCTTTGTATACATTTTGTTACAATGTTACAATCTAATAAATATTATAAAACAATAAACAAAACAACAAACACAAATAGGACCCATGTGAGCAATGCTAAAATAAATCTAAATTAATAATAGCTCAGGAAACATTGCTCAGATTCAAGAAATATAATATTGTGCCTCTGTTTATTGGGTAGGACCCCCTGTTGCCTCCACCCCGTGATGTGCAATTGCAGTAGTGGTGTAAGGAGGATCAACTTTAATTATAAATAGCCTCTTTTAAGGACTGCACTTGTTGAAAAACATCATGTTTTAGAATGTAAAAAAAATACATGTATTTATTAATTTTATGTTTAATTTTGCTGCTAAAAAAAATGTATCTTTCTAGTTTCCAGTGATCTAC
This sequence comes from Discoglossus pictus, assembly GCA_027410445.1. Classification (NCBI taxonomy): domain Eukaryota; kingdom Metazoa; phylum Chordata; class Amphibia; order Anura; family Alytidae; genus Discoglossus; species Discoglossus pictus. Next base: position 469,294,781 of record CM050164.1, read on the forward strand.
ATCCAGTGATCTGAATACACAGGAAGTTTGTATCTGCACGGTGGGAATGTGGCACGTTTAACAGCCAGTGCTCTCAGCAGCAGTATACAAAAGTCCATTAGTTTAACAGGAATCACTTTCCTGAGAAAGTAACAGGAAGCAGCAGTTACAGAAACAATATGGAGTCACACAGTAAATAATAATCCCACATGAAAGATGCAAAATATAAAGATGATGTTCATTAATTAATTAAGTAATGTATTTATTAATACATTCTCATACATGCAGCGGCAGCATGTACACCAATGGTGGGCAACAGGTTGCCCGGGAGTCACATCTGGCACTTGACATGTGGCCTATTCTATAGATTGGGGAGCATGCCCCTCTTCATCAATACACAGTCCATTATATCTCTCTTAAAGTAACAAATAATACCCAGCTATACTCCTAAATACTACTCCACAGTTTCTATACCGATTGTCATTTCCAATTTCTAAATTTCATCTCTTATTTGTCACAATTAGAAGAACCTTAAGTTTAACTTAATAGTTTCCACTTTATTAGTTTTACTTCCACTTTATTAGTTTTATTAGTAGAACAGTTGTGTACAATAACACAGTGGGGTATATTCACTAAGATTAGAAAATTATTACTAGTGATGAGTGAATCCTTAAATCCATATGTTATTCCATGGTGTCACTTTATGGTTTTGTGAATAAACTTCAGAATATAGTTAATGAGGTCTGTGCTAAAAGGGCAAAATAAACTTACTCTAAGGTCTCTTCATGGGGTGAAAGAGCACAAGATTGTATGTTACAACGATCTCGATTTTTTTAAATTAAACTAATAACAGCTAAAACATCGTAAGTTTTAAATCATTGTTTACATGCTGTCATCTCTGTCCACTGGCTCTTTTAGAGTAATTAGCAGTGTGCTGAGTCCATGAGCGGTGTGTGAGGCTTTGTGAGGGAAGACTGTCATTGATAGCATCTTCTGGAATTAGGTTATATTGAACCAGTTAACCCATAGCTTTCCTGATTTAGGTGAGTACCAGTATTCCATGCCTGCACATATAGTTGTGGTAAGGGTAATATTTGTATTTCTTAGGATCACTGCACAGAGCACTAACCCAGCCTGTGCTTCCCACTCCCTCTGAACTGGTCTGCATAGCTCTAATTCCAGAGAGGCAAAAGTGTAGAAACCTGAATTTTCTGCCACTAAGCAAAAATAAAAACATTACAAGGTTTGTTCCCTCAAACTGGAAATATAAGCAGACTGACAAAAACCTTACCATTGACTTGAATGGGGGGCAACCCAACAACCCGATTAGTTGCAGAAATGAAGCAGACATGGAGCAGGCATTGTCTATTACACATATAAACACAAATTTGATTTGATTTCATATCTCAGTGAAAAATGCATGTATTTAAAAAATGTAAAAAAGTATTTTAACATGCTTTTAGGATATTTTTACACTGATGTGATGCATATTGTTCTGATTTAAGTAGCTTTTAATGGGAATATTCTTCATAGGAACTCAAAAAGCCCCATCACTAACCACAATGAATTGAGCCCATAGTTTTTATTAGTGTATAAATCCATTAAGGTTAGTGCTTGCTCATTAAGGTGAGTGCTTTCTCATTGGTCAGCAGTGACATCACAAATTGCTATATTAAATATATTCACTAAATTATGAGAAATAGAATAAGATAGGAGTCGGCGTGTTCTGACCCGACTGAATGACATCCGGCTCCACACCTACCAGCCTGATAAATAGACTCCAACACGTCTCCTCACTTTGGTGCATTTCCAATCACCCTGTGAAATTGTTTCTCTGAATTGTAAGGTTATGTTCGGTGTTTTGCTCTGCACGGAGCTCCCATCCAGAGAACGAGCTGGGACTATAATTTAGAAAGTCTATTACAAGGAGGGAGCAGGCTTCATTGTGTAACTGAATAACTTAAATTATGCCATTATCTTGTTCAATGGTATTTGCAGCGTAAGATGGGAAAAACTACCCAACCTCGTCAGTTCTCAGGGTAGGAGATTAAAGGGATATGGAAGGCTTCTGGATATTACTAGGTATATAATATACTTGTGTATCTATTTACATTTATGTGCTTTATTTTATTACCTTAAATCCTACAATTATAATTGTATGGGTCTGCCGACTGCAGCTTATAAGAACACAGATGCAGTGTTTCAAATTAGCCTGCCAGTGACCACTCTCAAGTTTCAGAAAGTTACCACTTATTGGAAACTATGAGACACTGTACAACCTGTACTTAAAAGTACATGCTCTTCATGAGCTGCAGAGGGGAGAAATCAGTTAGGAACTATTTGTAAGGTTGTAGGTAAAAAATAACACTTATAATCACTTCTTAATGATTCACAGGGATATTATATACCTAGTAATATCCATGAATCCTCCATATCCCTTTAACATAATGGAACACAAGCCTGAAATCTTAAAAATAATTATTAACTGGTTTCTGTAAATACTCAGCACCTGGAAGTAATCTCTCTCCTCCTCCCTGTCTCCCTCTATCTCTCCTGTGTCTCCTGTCTCTCTCTCTATCCTGCTCTCTCTCCTCCTCCCTGTCTCCCTCTATCTCTCCTGTGTCTCCTGTCTCTCTCTCTATACATCTCTATCTTGCTCTCTCTCCTCCTCCCTGTCTCCCTCTATCTCTCCTGTGTCTCCTGTCTCTCTCTCTCTCTATACATCTCTATCTCGCTCTCTCTCCCTCTCTCTAACTCTCTTTCCCTCCTCACTCTCTCCCATTTATGCTCTCTCTCACTCTCTCTCAGTCCTTCTCTCCCTCCCTCTCTCTCCCTCTTTACTCTCTCTCTCCCTCTCTCACCCCCTCTGTCTCCTTCTCTCACTCTATTTTCTATCTCTCCCTCTCTCTCCTCCTCTCACACTATCTCTGCCTCTCTCTTTCCCTCTCTCTCCTTTGTCATCTCTCTCTCCATCTCTCCCTCTCTCTCCTATTCTCATTTTCTCTCTCCCTCTCTCTCTCTGCCTTTCTCTTTCCCTCTATCTCTCTCTCCATCTCTTCCTCTCTCTCCTCCTCTCACACTCTCTCCTCCTCTCCTTCATCATCTCTCTCTCATCTCTCCCTCTCTCTCTCCTTCATCATCTTTCTCTCCATCTCTCCCTAGCTCTCTCCTTCGTCATCCCTCTCTCCATCTCTCCCTCTCTCTCGCCTTTGTCATCTCTCTCTTCATCTCTCCCTCTCTCTCTCCTTTATCATCTCTCTCTCCATCTCTCCATCTCTCTCTCCTTCGTCATCTCTCTCTCTGCCTCTCCCTCTCTCTCTCCTTCGTCATCTTTCTCTCCATCTCTCCCTCTCGTTTCTCCTCTCACGCTCTCTCTCCCTCTCTCTTTCCCTCTCTCATTCCTTTGTCATATCTCTCTCTCCATCTCTCCCTCTCTCTCATTCCTTTGTCATATCTCTCTCCCTCTCTCTCTGTCTCTCTCTTTCCCTCTCTCATTCCTTTGTCATATCTCTCTCTCCATCTCTCCCTCTCTCTCATTCCTTCATCATATCTCTCTCTCCATCTCTCCCTCTCTCTCATTCCTTTGTCATATCTCTCTCTCCATCTCTCCCTCTCTCTCATTCCTTCATCATATCTCTCTCTCCATCTCTCCCTCTCTCTCATTCCTTTGTCATATCTCTCTCTCCATCTCTCCCTCTCTCTCATTCCTTTGTCATATCTCTCTCTCCATCTGTCCCTCTCGCTCATTCCTTTGTCATATCTCTCTCTCCATCTCTCCCTCTCTCTCTCATTCCTTTGTCATATCTCTCTCTCCATCTCTCCCTCTCTCTCTCATTCCTTCATCATATCACTCACTCCATCTCTCCCTCTCTCTCATTCCTTTGTCATATCTCTCTCTCCATCTGTCCCTCTCTCTCATTCCTTTGTCATATCTCTCTCTCCATCTCTCCCTCTCTCTCATTCCTTTGTCATATCTCTCTCTCCATCTCTCCCTCTCTCTTCTCCTCACATGCTCTCTCTCCCTCTCTCTCTGTCTCTCTCTTTCCCTCTCTCATTCCTTCGTCATATCTCTCTCTCCATCTCTCCCTCTCTCTCATTCCTTCATCATATCTCTCTCTCCATCTCTCCCTCTCTCTCATTCCTTTGTCATATCTCTCTCTCCATCTCTCCCTCTCTCTCATTCCTTTGTCATATCTCTCTCTCCATCTGTCCCTCTCTCTCATTCCTTTGTCATATCTCTCTCTCCATCTCTCCCTCTCTCTCTCATTCCTTTGTCATATCTCTCTCTCCATCTCTCCCTCTCTCTCATTCCTTTGTCATATCTCTCTCTCCATCTCTCCCTCTCTCTCATTCCTTTGTCATATCTCTCTCTCCATCTCTCCCTCTCTCTCATTCCTTTGTCATATCTCTCTCTCCATCTCTCCCTCTCTCTCTCATTCCTTCGTCATATCACTCACTCCATCTCTCCCTCTCTCTCTCATTCCTTTGTCATATCTCTCTCTCCATCTCTCCCTCTCTCTCTCATTCCTTCGTCATATCTCTCTCTCCATCTGTCCCTCTCTCTCATTCCTTCGTCATATCTCTCTCTCCATCTGTCCCTCTCTCTCATTCCTTTGTCAAATCACTCACTCCATCTCTCCCTCTCTCTCATTCCTTCGTCATATCACTCACTCCATCTCTCCCTCTCTCTCATTCCTTTGTCATATCTCTCTCTCCATCTCTCCCTCTCTCTTCTCCTCTCATGCCCTCTCTCCCTCTCTCTCTGTCTCTCTCTTTCCCTCTCTCATTCCTTCGTCATATCTCTCTCTCCATCTCTCCCTCTCTCTTCTCCTCTCATGCTCTCTCTCCCTCTCTCTCTGTCTCTCTCTTTCCCTCTCTCATTCCTTCGTCATATCTCTCTCTCCATCTCTCCCTCTCTCTCATTCCTTTGTCATATCTCTCTCTCCATCTGTCCCTCTCTCTCATTCCTTCGTCATATCACTCACTCCATCTCTCCCTCTCTCTCATTCCTTCGTCATATCTCTCTCTCTCCATCTCTCCCTCTCTCTCATTCCTTTGTCATATCTCTCTCTCCATCTCTCCCTCTCTCTTCTCCTCTCACGCTCTCTCTCCCTCTCTCTCTGTCTCTCTCTTTCCCTCTCTCATTCCTTCGTCATATCTCTCTCTCCATCTCTCCCTCTCTCTCATTCCTTTGTCATATCTCTCTCTCCATCTCTCCCTCTCTCTTCTCCTCTCATGCTCTCTCTCCATCTCTCTCTGTCTCTCTCTTTCCCTCTCTCATTCCTTAATCATATCTCTCTCTCCATCTCTCCCTCTCTCTCATTCCTTTGTCATATCTCTCTCTCCCTCTCTCTCTGTCTCTCTCTTTCCCTCTCATTCCTTCGTCATATCTCTCTCTCCATCTCTCCCTCTCTCTCATTCCTTCGTCATATCTCTCTCCATCTCTCCCTCTCTGTCATTCCTTCGTCATATCTCTCTCTCCGTCTCTCCCTCTCTCTCATTCCTTTGTCATATCTCTCTCTCCGTCTCTCCCTCTCTCTCATTCCTTTGTCATATCTCCCTCTCCATCTCTCCCTCTCTCTTCTCCTCTCATGCTCTCTCTCACTCTCTCTCTGCCTCTCTCTTTCCCTCTCTCATTCCTTCGTCATCTCTCTCTCCATCTCTCCCTCTATCTTTCTCAGTTTACAAGGAAACATTTTCCTGAGACAAAAACAGAGTCAACTGAGAAAGTTACACAATAATTGCCTAGAAATGTTAGTAATATGACATTTATAAAATCTGCATACAGTAAATGTAGACCATGCAGTTTGTTGTTTGCAAATATATAATTCCATATTATTTAGCAGCTGAAAACATGCACATAATTTTATTTTTATATTGTATATTCCAAATAAACATAGAACAGGCTCAGTTCCTTCAAGTAAAACATTCTGTGCTACATTGCAGATGCTAAAATATTATTCAACATGATATTGCAGAGCCGTGACTTTCAGGCACCGTGAGTTTATAACTTCCTCACACGTGTGATTTTTTACAGTTCAGTATTTACTGTGTTGCACAAATGCATCGGACAACCAATCACATTGAAGAACTAGTGATGTGACTGGCAAATCGCACAGGAATACGATAGCTCCACAAGGTGTGAATCACATTAACATGGAAATGGAACAGCAACTCATATTAGCATATCGATATAAGTGCTACTCAAGTGTCTAGCACAGGTGGAAGAAAGTGCTACTCAAGTTATTAGCACAAGTGAAGAGTAATACCAAGGGCCTTATTGAATTGAAATTTGCAACAGTTACAGAGCGATTCAACTGAACAAGCCCACAGCTTCATGGCCGAAAGCCGAAACCGTAAACCATGCAATCGTAAGTAGCATTTCAGAGCGTGATCATGATCAGTTAAGTAAGGACGTAACTACCAATTTCGAAACAGCCAATAGTAAATGAGACCGTCATCATGACATCAGTAAAATATGGAGGTCAAACGTCAATCAGTTAGCGTTTAGAAGTCTCATATGCAATCGGACTCGCAATTTGGCAATGCACAAAATAATAAAGATGAATGGAGCAAATGTTCTAGTCCATGTGGGTGGCCTGATATGTATTTACTCCTTGATTACCGAGATTGATATAACATGAAAATGAAACGTTAAAAAAATTATTATGTATTGCAGATTTGCAAGCTTGAGACTGTTGTACAATTAATTCTAATGTCTTTCATCACTTTCCCCGTCGTTTACAGCACAGTATTGATTATTGATTTGCATTTACAGTGCTACGATCAGGTGTTTAACCCCCTTGCGAGCCCTATCTGGTACTCGGAGGATTTTCTTCTACATTTGCTATTTACAGGTGTGAAAACAATTGCGGGCTTGAGGAATTGTAGCTTTGCAGATTTGGGTCAGAGTTACGGTTTTGACAACCACAGGAGTTTTCAGCCTGTAACCCGCAGATGGTTTGCGGGTAGCTAAAAGACGCCAATTGAATAGCAAATTAGTTTACCGGCTTCAATACAGGCTCCAGTAACCAAAATTTGCTCAATTTAAGGCCCCAAGCACAGATGGAAAGGATGAGAATGTAACTAAAAGTCTGTGAAGAGGTGCAAGATCCCATTATAACCAGCTACAGGGTACACTTCATGGGCCCTCAAAATCTAGAGATGGGAATGGACATTCACATAGGAACAGAATAGCTCTACAAGGTGTGAATCACATTAACATGGAAATGAAAGAGCAACTCACATTAGCATAATGATAGAACTGCTACTCAAGTTACTAGCACAGATGGGAGAGAGTAATACCAAGTGTCTAGCACAGGTGGAAGAAAGTGATACTCAAGATGGAAGAGATTAATACTCAAGTGTCTAGCACAGATAAAAGAGTCTAGCACAGATGTAAGAGAGTGATACTCAAGTGTCCAGCACAGATGAAAGAAAGTGCTACTCAAGTGTCCAGCACAGATGGAGGAAAGTGCTACTCAAGTGACTAGCAAAGATGGAAGCGAGTAATAGTCAAGTGTCTAGCACAGATAGAAGAGTCTAGCAAAGATGGAAGAGAGTAAAACTCATGTGTCCAGCACAGATGAAAGAAAGTGCTACTCAAGTGACTAGTAAATATGGAAGAGAGTAATAGTCAAGTGTCTAGCACAGATAGAAGAGTCTAGCAAAGATGGAAGAGAGTGATACTCAAGTGTCCAGCACAGATGAAAGAAAGTGCTACTCAAGTGTCCAGCACAGATGGAGGAAAGTGCTACTCAAGTGACTAGCAAAGATGGAAGCGAGTAATAGTCAAGTGTCTAGCACAGATAGAAGAGTCTAGCAAAGATGGAAGAGAGTAAAACTCATGTGTCCAGCACAGATGAAAGAAAGTGCTACTCAAGTGACTAGTAAATATGGAAGAGAGTAATAGTCAAGTGTCTAGCACAGATAGAAGAGTCTAGCGAAGATGGAAGAGAGTCAAATTCAAGTGTCCAGCACAGATGGAAGAGAGCGCTACTCAAGTTACTATTTATTTTAACTGCAAAACTTTTACACAACAACATTATTATGTAAATTATATAATGTAGTGCAAGAAAACAAATGAAAACAGAGAAATTTGTAATATAACTGAAACTAAAATAATCCATAACTAGTAACCAGAACCCCCACATTCTGATGTTCTGTACTTTATCACATTAAAATAAACTAAAAATGGTTGGAGAAAAAAGTTCTTACTTTCTGTTTGAGAAGCGTTAGTAATGTGTAAGTGTTTCTCAAATGAGGTGTAAAGAGATTCACCCAAGTGCACAATTCTCTGCTAATATCAACAGCATGACTAATCATCTCAGTCAGTTTAATCATAGTTTTACAGAATATGTTAATTGGTTATATAGTACAAATTTACATCTTTCAGAAAAAATATTATCATTTTGGTAAAATTTCATGCAGATCTTGTTCCTTATACAAATATGTGACAGATGTACTAAGGTGAGAATTTTTCCAAAACTCTCAGAGATGTCAGATCTTAATAAATCTACCCATGAAGACAAATAGAACTGGGGAGACTTTAGAAGATCTCTCCAAAATTCTCACCTTAGTACATTTTGTTCTATGCCTTAAGTTATGAAATAGGGAATCCTGCCTTCTCATGATATAGCCAAAATATATGAGCTGTAGCCTCATGATCACACCTTCCAGCGAACAGTTTGGCTTAATTTCCTTTAGTATTGATTTATTTGATCTTCCTGCAGTCCAAGGGGCTCTAGGCAATTTTCTCAAAACACCACGATTCAAACGCGGCAAATTCTAGAGCTCAGACTTCTTTGTGGTCCAGCTCTCACATCCGTATGTGACTACTGGGTATACCATATGTCTATTTGGGGCCATGTTTTATAGTGTAATATCTTTTCTTATTAATAGCTTGTCCAGACTTGCCATAGCTTTCCTCCACAGAAGCTAATGTCTTTTAATTTCAAGGCTGCAGTCACCATCTCCAGAGATCTTGGAACCCAGGGAAATACAATCTGTCACTGCCTCCACTTCTTCCCCATCTATTTACCAGCAACTGAGATTGCTATTTGCCATGGCCAACTTTTGCACTCTCTTCTTTTACCCTCATCAATAAGTCCTTTAGTTCCTCCTCACTTTCAGCCACCAGAGTAGTATCATCAGCGTATCTGAGGTTGTTGATATTCCTTCCAGCAATATTGATTCCGGCTTTGGATTCCTCCAGTCCAACCTTACACATGATGTACTCTGCATATAAGTTGAATAAATAAGGTGACAATATACAATCTTGTTGCACTTCTTTTCCGATCTTGAACCATTCTGTTGTCCCATCTTCAGTCCTCATGGCTTCTTAGTCCACATACAGATTCATCAGGAGGCGGATCAGATGATCCCATCTCTTTAAGAACTTGCCACATTTTGTTGTGATCCACTCAGTCAAAGGCTTTAGAATAGTTTATGAAGCAGAAGTAAATGCTTTTCTGGAACTCTCTTGATTTCTCTATTATCCATCGGACATTGGCACTTTGATCTCTTGTGCCTCTTCCTCTGGTAATTCCTAGTCTATATATTGTTGGAGCCAAGCTTGCAGGATCTTAATCATTACCTTGCTGGCATGTTAAATAAGTGCAGTTGTTTGATAATTGGCGCACTCCTTGGCACGGCCTTTTTTAGCATTGGTATGTAGACTGACCTTTTCCAGTCCATTGACTACTGTTGAGTTTTCCAAATGTGTTGGCATAAGGCAAGTAAAACTTTCACAGCATCAACCTAAAGAATTTTGAATAGTTCAATTGGGATTCCACCACCTCCTGCAGCCTTATTATCAGCAAGATATCTTAAGGCCCATCTTACTTGCTCTCTAAGATGTCTGGACAAACCATTGAGGTCATGACTTCTATATATTCCTGCCACCTCTTCTTTATCTGATCTGCCTCTTTTAACTCTCTACCATTTTTGTATTTTATAGCACACACTTTGGCTTGTGAGATATCTTTGAGACCCGAAAGATGTCTTTACTTTCCCATTATGTTATCTTCTATATCTTTACATCGATCATTGTACAATCCTTCTTCTTGGTGTCGCATTCACTTGGACAAATCTTTTCCCATCTCCCCTACCTTTCATATTCCTTCTTTCCTGAGCTACATTCAAAGTCTCACCAATCAGCAAGTTTCTTTTTTATTTGGGGATATTCTTTGTCTCAGTTTTATGGACAATGTCATCAACTTGTGTCCAAAGTTCTTCAGGAATTCGGTCTTCAATGTCTAGACCCTTAAACCATTCTTTTTATTTTGTATTATTTCTGAACTTTGCAATAAGAAGCTCATGGTCTGAGCCGCAGTCAGCTCCATGTCTTGTTTTTGGTGACTGTATACAGCTCTGCCATCTTTGGCTACAAAGTATATAGTCAGTCTGCTTTCTATATTTCCCATCTGGTGATGTCCATGTGTAGAGTCGTCTCTGAGGCTGTTGGAAGACGGTGTTTGCTACGACCAGAGAATCATCTTGATTAATTTCTACTAAACTCTGACCTTCGTCATTTTGTTCTCCAAGGCCAAACTTGCCAGTTATTTCAGGTGTCCTTTGGTTCCCTACTTTACCATTCCAGTCTCCTATGATGACAGTAACATCTTTTCTTGGTGTTATATCTATGACGTGTTGAACATCCTTATAGGGTTGGACAACTTCTTCCTCTTCTGCTCCTTCTGCATCGTATGGTTAGACTTTGATCACTGTGATGTTAAATATAATTTTATGGGCTGTAACTGAGCTCTGCTTTGGCCACCCTTTGATTGACTATGATGATTACTATGTTTCTTCTCTGAGGTTCTTGACCACAGTAGAAGATCTGGTGGTTGTCTAAATTGAAATGTCCCATTCACGGCCATTTGTCACTAATTCCCAGGATATCAATGTAAACCTTGTCATCTCATTCTTGACCACACTAGTTTGCCTTGGTTCATAGTTCTAACTTTCCAGGTTCCAGTGTTAAATTGGTCTTTGCAGCAGTGGGCTTTACTTTTCCCTCCCGACACATCCGCTTTGGCCCAACCACTTCATTACATCTGCTGCTACTTGTACTTGCCCCCTGTTCCTTCCCAGTAATGTGGTAGGCACCTTCTGACCTGAGGGGCTCATCTTCTGGTGCGATATGGTTATGTCTCTAGTTGTGCTTATCCATAAGATTATATTGACAAAGATAATGGAGTGGGTTGCCAGTTCCTTCTCTAGTGGGCCTTGATTTGTCTGACCTCTTTGCTATGGGATGGCCAATCAGCGTGTGTGACCCTACATGCTATAGCTCACAGCTTCACTGAGGTACACGAGCCCCTTCGCCACGACAAGTTAGCGATCCAAAAGGGGATATAAATAAATAAATAGTAAACATCTAAAAATAAGTTACAAATTCTAATCCCTGCTCAGAATTCCAAGAAATATATTGCAGTGCACTCTGGGAAACTGGTGCAGTGCACTCTGGGAAACTGGTCACATGCAAATGAGTCCACAAAGCATTTTCACTATTCAATCCAATACTGCTTTATACATGGTTTCTTTTAGCATAGACAGCTGCTTTGATCTTAAATGGATCTCGTCAGTGTGGGGCTGGTTCCTAACTCGTTTTTTATATTTTATGGGAAGGTAATTTTGGTGGTAGCCTCCATCGTACAGAGTACAGTAAATAGATATCACGAGTTGGGTACCAGCCCCACACTGATGATGTCCATTTACGATTGAAACAGTGCTGTATTTGGGTCTGTGGACTTGGTGCTTTGCATCTGCTGCACCAGCAATAGCTCCTGCTCTACTTGGTTTATAAGACAGAGCTCCTATTGAATATGATGATCTGTCTTATTGATACTGACTCTGTAGTTCTGCAGCTCACATCACCCGGCTCCTCTAACATAAAGCACCTAAAGGAAATCTCATATAGGTAAATAAATATTGGAACTTATCTAAGTGTCCTCTTTCATATAAAAGTGTATGATGAAGAAATATGCCGGAAACATGTGAATCTTATCTAAAAAAAAGCAGGAAAAATGTAATCAACGAAGATTTGAATTAGACAAATATTTATACAATGTGATGCCTAGAGGAATCCATGATACTTTGGTGAAGGTTACATGAATGAGAGCGGCATTTACATTTCTGCAGGATCTGGGGGGTTATGCTTCCTTATAAAGTATATGTATTAGACTCCCACCGGAATAAGATGTGCACGCCCCTCAGGCTCTAAACAAAAAGGAAATGCTGAAGCTCCACAAGATGGGACTTTCTATATACAAAAAGAAATAAAAAAAAACATGCCTTTATTCCTATGACTTGAATAGATATTACAGTTGGTTAGTTGTGTCCTTCCTAGGCATGTGAAGTTTTTTCTAAACTACTGTGCTCCTTTAAGGACAGCTTCCCGCTAGACTTTCTCTGCTGACCACCCACGCTTTGACTTTCAGAAGGACGGCTCGGATGCCCTGCAGACCTGATAATATCTATTTTCAGTTATGGCACCCAGGGCCTGGTGTCTGTGAGTGCTGTGCAGACAGCCGCTCTCAGGCTGCGGATAATGATAATAGAGCAGAATTAATAATGCAGCCTTAGAACAATTCCTAGAGGGAAAGTCACACTGATTAGCACTTAATAAATCCTATATTTAGAGCAGCGCTGTTATATGACATTGCCAGCCCGCCTGGCAGCTAAGGGGTTAAGACCTCAACTCTCTCAGTTATAGAGAAGTATTATAGGAATCATAAATATGATGGTGCAGAAGGTGCAAAGCACCGGGGCCCACAACAGAGTAGGAACCCTCTGCTTCTTGGGGACTCTTATTTCATTAGGGGAGGGTAACAGATAATTGTTTTTATAGAAGGTAATCTGATGATCATCATAGTGGTGATCCAATGGTGGAGAGAGTGAAAGGGGGGCCCCATTGCAAAATAAAATGTTTGGCTCCTCACAGGTGGCAGCTCCACCCTTGTAATATGGCC
>CM050164.1:469312733-469505233 GCA_027410445.1 Discoglossus pictus
GACTCTGTGCCACCCCGAGGCGTCTCAGCAGAGAGCTGCTGGTCCCGTTTAGGAGGAGGAGAACTTGTGATCTGTAATAATTAAATGTTCTGGGAATACATTAGCACAAACTGCACATGCATCTGGTCCATCAAACTCGCTCTGTGTATCATTAGTGTCTCTACATCTCACTGCGTACATGGGAAGGATGCGGCGGGTGACATGACGCGGCGGAGGAATGTCTTAAAGATACATTCAGCTTCACATCAGTTTGACTCAAATAAACTAAGGAATTCTGTATATTTGTAATCTAAAGTACATGTGACATTTCTTGTGTGAGCTCCACCCCCAGGGTACATATGTATGCAGATTGTCCTAGCCAATAAACTGTGCGCTGTTGTGTCCTAGCCAATCAGCTGTTAGTAACACGCCTTCAGCTTTGTCAGTGAGAAACAGATACATTGTTTTACCAGTCTCTGATTGGCCAAGACTAATTATGAATTTATGCTAATTTAACTTGGATTTTCAGGGGCGTTCCAACTCATATTCAACTGCCTGAAAACTGAAGACATTTATTAATATTTATTTGGGGATTTTTCATGCAAAAAAAATATTCTCATACACTATGAATTCTCGTCTATCAGATGCATCATAACTTCCAGATACCTTTAATGTGATTTAATTGTTTACGAGATATTAATGTATCTATCAAATATCACAACATGCTTATAGGGTAATTGTTGCCCAATATTTAAATAACTATTCTTTACCATAGGCAAAATGAAATTAGAATGCAAAAAAAAAATATATATATTTTTCACCTTTTTATATAAAATTATGTTGCAGTGGAATCTACCATTTTGGTTTCTTCTGATAAATTTGAACCAGACTCTGAATGCAGAGGGTTTTTTTATCTGCACAATGGGAATGAGGTACTTAAAACTGTCAGTTCTTATGAAAAGCACATTAGTTTAAATATAAGCACTTTCCTGAGAAAGTAGCAGTCAGCATCAGCTATGAAAAAATGGAACCAAAAATAAATGCACATTATATGTTAAAAATGTATAGATTGTGTTTTTTTCCCCAAAACAAATTTTGCACAATATCAATTTCAGTTATTCAAAAGAATATGAAGCAAACTGGACATGATGCCTGAACCTTGTCTGCTAGTCTACCTGTGTGTAAGTCACGTACTAGGGATTTACTAGTTGTTGGCGGCAGGTGCACCTAGATACAGCGGCAGTGCTAGTGCTGGTGCAGCAGGTGCAAAGCACCATGGCTACTGCCAATAAAGGATTTATCTTAATTTATTAGATTCAAATGGGAGCTATATACACTATAGAAAGGTGATCTGATCACCATAGTGGCAAAATGGGCATCTAAATATAATTTAGTATTTTTATTGAACCCTATAGGGTGATAGGGAAGTTGCAAGACGGGACCTCGGAATATTCTGCACTGGGGCCCGTGATTCACTATCTTTAGAGTATTTTGTGGCTGATGTTACTGGTATAATTAATACAAGCGTCAGTTTTCTAGAATTATAAATATATATTTGGTTAGTAACAACCAGAAATCACACGGTGTGCGAGGAACCCATGACCTGCAATGAAAGAGCGAGAGAGAGAGTGAATTATTAAGAGCTCTTAATTAGCACCGACTGGTTGAAGTCTAATCCCTACAAAGAAAGAGCATCCCTTGCTGTGGGGGCTCAGCACCCGATCTGGGCCTGCCGGGTGATTGACAGGTGGACAGACTCAAAGTCACGTTACATTACGGGGATGTACGAGCTGCAAACACAGGGTAGCGCTCAGATGGAAAGGCGGGTGGGACTCACCCATGTGATGGAAAAGTGGGACTTGCATAAATATAGGGGGGATATGTCCAAAATACAAATGTTCTGAGGATTTAAAATGATAGGATTATGTTTTAATGTAGGATTAATAAATTAAGGTAAAAGTTATATACAGTGGATATAAAAAGTCTACACACCCCTGTTAAAATGTCAGGTTTCTGTGCTGTAAAAAAATGAGACAAAGATAAATCATTTCAGAACTTTTTCCACCTTTAATGTGACCTATAAACTGTACAACTCAATTGAAAAACAAACTGAAATCTTTTAGGTAGAGGGAAGAAAAAATATAAAAATAAAATAATACGGTTGCATAAGTATGCACACTCTTAAACTAATACTTTGTTGAAGCACCTTTTGATTTTATTACAGCACTCAGTCTTTTTGGGTATGAGTCTATCAGCATGGCACATTTTGACTTGGCAAGATTTGCCCACTCTTCTTTGCAAAAACACTCCAAATCTGTCAGATTGCGAGGGCATCTCCTGTGCACAGCCCTCTTCAGATCACCCCACAGATTTTCAATCGGATTCAGGTCTGGGCTCTGGCTGGGCCATTCCAAAACTTTAATCTTCTTCTGGTGAAGCCATTCCTTTGTTGATTTGGATGTATGCTTTGGGTCGTTGTCATGCTGAAAGATGAAGTTCCTCTTCATGTTCAGCTTTCTAGCAGAAGCCTGAAGGTTTTGTGCCAATATTGACTGGTATTTGGAACTGTTCATAATTCCCTCTATCTTAACTAAGGCCCCAGTTCCAGCTGAAGAAAAACAGCCCCAAATCATGATGCTGCCACCACCATGCGTCACTGTGGGTATGGTGTTCTTTTGGTGATGTGCAGTGTTGTTTTTGCGCCAAACATATCTTTTGGAATTATGGCCAAAAAGTTCAACCTTGGTTTCATCAGACCATAACACCTTTTCCCACATGCTTTTGGGAGACTTCAGATGTGTTTTTGCAAAATGTAGCCTGGCTTGGATGTTTTTCTTTGTAAGAAAAGGCTTTTGTCTTGCCACTCTACCCCATAGCCCAGACATATGAAGAATACGGGAGATTGTTGTCACATGTACCACACAGCCAGTACTTGCCAGATATTCCTGCAGCTCCTTTAATGTTGCTGTAGGCCTCTTGGTAGCGTCGCCGACCAGTTTTCTTCTAGTCTTTTCATAAATTTTGGAGGGAGCTCCAGGTCTTGGTAATGTCACTGTTGTGCCATATTTTCTCCACTTGATGATGACTGTCTTCACTGTGTTCCATGGTATATCTAATGCCTTGGAAATTCTTTTGTACCCTTCTCCTGACTGATACCTTTTAACAATGAGATCCCTCTGATGCTTTGGAAACTCTCTGTGGACCATGGCTTTTGCTGTGGGATGTGACTAAGAACATTTCAGGAAAAACCAACTAGAGCAGCTGAACTTTATTTGGGGTTAATCAGATGCACTTTAAATGATGGCAGGTGAATGCTGACTCCTATTTAACATGATTTGAAATGTGATTGCTTGATTCTGAACACAGCTACATCCCCAGTTATAAGAGGGTGTGCAGACTTATGCAACCACATTATTTTTCTTTTTTTTTCTTCCCTCCACCTAAAAGATTTCAGTTTGTTTTTCAATTGAGTTGTACAGTTTATAGGTCACATTAAAGGTGGAAAAAGTTCTGAAATTATTTATCTTTGTCTCATTTCTTTACAGCACAGAAACCTGACATTTTAGCAGGGGTGTGTAGACTTTTTATATCCACTTTATATATATATATATATATATATATATATATACACACATTTACTGGACCTTCTACCAGTGAAAGGTATTATATTGCCAATATCTGCATATTTGTTTAAGCTTATCATTACTGAATAGTGATAACACGCAGATAATGAGTCCCACCACTAAATCCTGCATGGGAAGGGTTGAAGTTGATGGGTAAATTATCTGGGGGCCCTCGCTGTCCACAATCCTGTAACCGAGGCCTCGCGTTCAGACGGCTGATAAAGACCTTGTGATCACACATAAAACACCAAGGCCGACACCAAAATAAATAGCATCCAGATCAAAGATTCCAGCAGATAAGAGAAGGGAGAGATACAAAGAGCTGGGACGGGAACTGATGTTTGTACCAATAAATAACAAGTGAAGGGCCGGGTCAGGGCCGGGCGCATGTCACACAACATCGGAGATTAAAGCGGCCGTTTGGGATCTCTTTGTTCCCATCAGAAGATATGTGATACAATAAAGTATTACTGAGGAGCTACTAACGCCCAGAGCATCGGCATCGTATGCAAAACACGTCTACACTGGACACCATGCATCAAATGGACATGGAAAACAATTCATTTTCTTGCATTTAAAAGAACAGCTTTTTGGGGTCGAGTTAACCTCCTATGTCCTCTTTATCCTCCCCTGAGACAAGTTATTTGAACAATAGACTATACATCTTGATAACAACCTGCCTGATGGATGATGGATTATCTAGCCGCGGACAGGAAAATCAAATAGTATAAGCGAGTTAACTAATTTAGAAGGGAACTTTGGATGTGCTTAAGTTTGTGATGTAATTAGCGTCTCACCCTGTGATGGTATTAACTCCCACACACCCAGATAAGCTAGCGAGCTATTGAAGGGGCTGATTGAGTTAAGTGGTTAAGGACAGGTAATGTATTCATGTTTGTGGTTTGAACCAAAGTTGTGTTGCTCTGTTTGTCTATTAATATTCCATCTATTATCGGGAACACAAACATGGTGTCCTGACTTGTATTTAGAGGTTATAACCTCTGTTTGTTATTCTTAACCCCTTGATTCCTGCTCTGCATCCTGATGGTCCTGGAGTAGAAGCTGTTCACCAAGAAGCCCATCCACCCCACGGTCCAATGGTGGATTCCTGTAGCCAAGCCAGGAGGACTCTAGAGCGGAGTTAGACCCCCTCCACTGTGCGACATAAACTTTAACCAACATTTGTATTTTGCAGGTACAATAAAACCTATTTAAACTTAATTAAACCTAACAAGAAGTGTACGTCTAGATTTTATTGGCATACAAGTATAACTCATATATTACTTCTCATTGGTTGACAGCGGCAAGCCCCAGATCAGTTACACATTTGTATCAGTTATTCCTCATTTCTAGCTAATTTAATTTAATACTATTCTTATTTTTTTTTTTTTTACATATTCATTAGATCTAAGCACAGAGGATACAGGACATGTTACTTACTATAAGCTCATTTCTGCCACAACTGGAACTTTCTCTGTACCTTGAAATACTTTATGTCGGGATCGTGACATTCGGGGAACCACTGGGTTTTATTTTACAATTAATTGTATTCAGTAAAAATATGAATATAATTTGCATGTCTCCAGGAACACTTAATTCAGCATATGAGCTACTTGAGTGTCATTATGGTTGCTTTAACAATTCCAGAACAACTAATTAATTTGGGATGAATAATTAATCCCACTCTTGGTAGATAAGAAGCAAAATTCTCATTTCAACGTTTAGGTGACTGGTTTGGTTAAAGGAGGACCACTGTATTATATATATACATATATATTAATGATGAGTTTTAATACCTTCTGTATCAGCCTTATTTATATTGATGAGCTTTTGAGAGGTTCAACCTCTCTTTATCAAGTCTGAAGCAATACTGACATGAGATGGGACCCTCAGATTGAATAATAACAGCAGATGCAGAGAGAGTGGAGACAGCATCTGACATCATCAGGTAAATACATATATGGGGGAATCAATACATAGTATAGGAAGCATATATACACATATTATATACACATATATACCTTGCCCTCTCTGCTGCCTCTGACATACCAGACCACCTACTCTACCTGCAAAAACTCCATTCAAAAGACCTCTCTATTTCATGGTTTTCATGGTCTCTCAAATCTCTTTTTCTAGGTTTCCTGCTATGGCACCTCCTATCCTTCAATACCACTGATAAGGTACCTCAAGTTTATCTCCTGGGTCTCTTGTATTTCTCAAGTTACAGTGAAACATGGTGCTGCGGGGAGGTTTTTCAGCAGCCGGGACTGGGAAACTGGTCAGAGTTGAGGGAAAGATGGATGGTGCTAAATACAGGGATATTCTTGTGTAAAACCTGTACCACTCTGTGCGTGATTTGAGGCTAGGACGGAGGTTCACCTTCCAGCAGGACAATGACCCCCAACACACTGCTAAAGCAACACTTGGGGGGTTTAAGGGGAGACATGTAAATGTGTTGGAATGGCCGAGTCACAGCCCAGACCTCAATCCAATAGAAAATCTGTGATCAGACTTAAAGATTGCTGTTCACAAGCCCAAACCATCCAACTTGAAGGAGCTGGAGCAGTTTTTCAAGGAGGAATGGGCAGAAATCCAAGTGGTAAGATGTGGCAAGCTCATAGAGACTTATCCAAAGTGACTTGGAGCTGTGATTGGTGCAAAAGGTGGCTCTACAAAGTATTGACTTTAGGGGGTGAATAGTTATGCACATTGACTTTTTCTGTTATTTTGTCCTATTTGTTGTTGCTTCACAATAAAAAAAAAAACATCTTCAAAGTTGTGGGAATGTTCTGTAAATTAAATGATGCAAATCCTCAAACAATCCATGTTAATTCCAGGTTGTGAGGCAACAAAACACGAAAAATGCCAAGGGGGGTGAATACTTTTGCAAGACACTGTATATATATATATATATATATATATATATATATATATATATATACACATACATATATATATATATATACACATACATATATATATATATATACACATACATACATACATACATACAAATGTGCCATCTGGTTTTATTTTTACTGTGTTCAAATTTATATATATATATCAAATTGTATCCGTGTGTTTATTGTACCCCTAGCGCTACAGAATCGACTGGCATATAAAATATAGTAATACTTAAAATTGCTTTTTTACACAAAAAATAACTGGAGTGGTGCTGTGTAACAGGTAAAATATCTGTCCCAATACAATCAATATTCCTCCCTACTGTCCCGGGCATTTTCATTGGATGCCTGCCCCCTGCACCAGCTGAGTCTCTAGGGTAGAGGTGACGAATCCGTTTTTTTCCCATCAGCAGCTTCTCGCACACTCCTCATTTACCTCCTTTCAAAAGTATAAAATCTATATAAAAATATGAGATAAAACAGAACAAGATGTGCGTCCTAATATTTGGCCACTACACGTTTCCTTTAAAAAGCTTCTTCATAGTAGTTTTTGTTTCTTAAAACAAAGAACATAGCAGTGGGTGTAAGGCGACCCACACTTCATTTTTATGTTTGTATTTTTCTGCCGATTTTAAATAAACTTGCTTTAATTTAGTTAATTTAATCTAATTTAGCCGGATTTAGTTCATAGTGGATCGCTACCTTGTCGAGATGAAGGTTTTTGTGCACCTCAATGCAGCTGTGAGGGATACCATGGAGGGTCAACCAAGATGGCAGGTCATAGAAGAGCGGTCAGACAAATCAGGGTCCACTGGAGAAGCAGCTGGCAACCCACTCCATTATCTTTGCCATGAAAACCTTATGGATAAGCACAACCAGAGACATAGCGATAGATGTGCTGCGGCTCATTGGGTCATGGAGAGTCAGACTTGACTGAACAACAACAACAACTTTATCTACAGTAAGCCATGGCAAGCGGATTTCTTTGAAGGAGGATACTGCCGATCTGAGTACCTCAAGATAAATACAATTCCAGAAGAGTCTTTGTACAGGAATTAAAAATAGTCCAGTCAGTAACGTACAAAGGAGCCGAGTAATTACCATTTCAAATGTGTGTTGTGTGAAAATATAATAGAATAAGACATAATGACGGCTTATTGTCGCTGCTGAATAAATCTTCCTTTTAAAAATAATCTTGGGCCTGGATTATATTAATAAAAATAAACTCATCAGTATGAAATAATTTAATGGAACATCATTTTCTGGGTGTGACTCGGTATATAATATCCCGGGGTATCTATTTACTGACATGTACTTTATGTTATTGAGAAAGGCTTATAAACTCGTGTTTTTTTTGCCTAAAATTACACAAACAGTCTCTGTATGGGTCTGCCCACTGTGGCATATGCAGACACAGACTCTGTAGGGCTGGATGTGCAGTGTAGTGTCCTAATATATGCAGAATATTCCTGAGAAATGGTCACTGATTGGTTAGTATGAGACAGCAGAGCAAGTACAACAGAGGGCAGACCCATACAGGGACTATTTATTTGATTTTAGGCAGTAAAGAGAAGCTTAGAAGCATTACTTAATAAAGTAGAGTACAGAACAGTAAATTGATCCCCAGGTATATTATATCCTGCATATAACTTTATGGGTAATTTCTCATCCACTACAAATTGGCATTGCTAGCACTTTTAATTAATGGCTGCTCATCTGGACATATTCTCTAGAGCAGGGGCTCCCAAACTAAAACATTAACTCAGGGTCTCTGTGGGTCCCTTGAACACCACAGGGTATCTACAGTCGCTCATAATGATTCTCTCATGCTCTTATAAACCGTACAATACATTAAAACACTTCTGTGCTGGTTTTTATGCAGTTTTATTTTTTATTTTTTAAATGTTTCTTCACAAGGTTTCTGTAATGTCAGTTGCATTGTAGACCTCTGGTGGGCAATGGGTAACAGTTTGGGACAGCTGGTGGTCAATGGGTAACAGTTTGGGAGCACGGGTGGGCAATGGGTAACAGTTTGGGAGCACTGGTGGGCAATGGGTAACCGTTTTGGACAGCTGGTGATCAATGGATAACAGTTTAGGAGCACTGGTGGGCAATGGATAACAATTTGGGACAGCTGGTGGGCAATGGGTATCAGTTTGGGAGCACTGGTGGCCAATGGATAACAGTTTGGGAGCACTGGTGGGCAATGGGTAACAGTTTGGGAGCACGGGTGGGCAATGGGTAACCGTTTTGGACAGCTGGTGATCAATGGGTAACAGTTTAGGAGCACTGGTGGGCAATGGATAACAGTTTGGGACAGCTGGTGGGCAATGGGTATCAGTTTGGGAGCACTGGTGGCCAATGGATAACAGTTTGGGAGCACTGGTGGGCAATGGGTAACAGTTTGGGAGCACTGGTGGGCAATGGGTAACCGTTTTGGACAGCTGGTGATCAATGGGTAACAGTTTAGGAGCACTGGTGGGCAATGGATAACAATTTGGGACAGCTGGTGGGCAATGGGTATCAGTTTGGGAGCACTGGTGGCCAATGGATAACAGTTTGGGAGCACTGGTGGGCAATGGGTAACAGTTTGGGAGCACTGGTGGTCAATGGATAACAGTTTGGGAGCACTGGTGGGCAATGGATAACAGTTTGGGAGCACTGGTGGGCAATGGATAACAGTTTGGGAGCACTGGTGGTCAATGGATACCAGTTTGGGAGCACTGGTGGTCAATGGATACCAGTTTGGGAGCACTGGTGGTCAATGGATACCAGTTTGGGAGCACTGGTGGTCAATGGATACCAGTTTGGGAGCACTGGTGGTCAATGGATACCAGTTTGGGAGCACTGGTGGTCAATGGATAACAGTTTAGGAGCACTGGTGGTCAATGGGTAACAGTTTGGGGCAATGGGTAACAGTTTGGGACAGCTGGTGGGCAATGGGTAACAGTTTAGGAGCACTGGTGCTCAATGGGTAACAGTTTGGGGCAATGGGTAACAGTTTGGGACAGCTGGTGGTCAATGGGTAACAGTTTGGGAGCACTGGTGGTCAATGGATAACAGTTTGGGAGCACTGGTGGGCAATGGATAACAGTTTGGGAGCACTGGTGGGTAATGGATACCAGTTTGGGAGCACTGGTGGTCAATGGATACCAGTTTGGGAGCACTGGTGGTCAATGGATAACAGTTTAGGAGCACTGGTGGTCAATGGGTAACAGTTTGGGGCAATGGGTAACAGTTTGGGACAGCTGGTGGGCAATGGGTAACAGTTTAGGAGCACTGGTGCTCAATGGGTAACAGTTTGGGGCAATGGGTAACAGTTTAGGAGCACTGGTGGTCAATGGGTATCAGTAAATCCACTGAATATAATAGATGTAGTTTTTTTTAAGCTATACTGCTAATAAACTACTGATGAATGTGTTCTAAAACTTTGTTATTGGCCTAATAAAAATGTCATACTTTTTCAAACAGACTTTTCTGTTTCCCAAAAGGACTCTG
Source organism: Discoglossus pictus (assembly GCA_027410445.1). Lineage (NCBI taxonomy): Eukaryota > Metazoa > Chordata > Amphibia > Anura > Alytidae > Discoglossus > Discoglossus pictus. Next base: position 469,322,737 of record CM050164.1, read on the forward strand.
AATTGTGGCTAGATCTGGACCATTGTGCGGTACGATCAGCCTCAAGTGGACAAGGGGCAAAACATGTTCCTTACACTGCTTTTATAGCACTCAAAACTGATAATTAACCATTAAGCTGCACCACAGGATTCATTGAGCTTATATAGGTAAGTTCTGATGGGGCCATAAATTACAAGCTCCCTCTTCAATGCAATAATACGACTAAGGATCCCAAACAAGATAAACGGACATTTGAAAGAGGACGACTTCAATGACTCACAAAGACATATAATCTCCAGGACTATTTAATTACCATTCACAATCTCCAGATTGGACATTTTATGGGTCACAAAATATACAAGTGCACATTCCTTTTTTTTTTTTTTTTCAGTTAGTGGATAAAAACCGTGATATCTGCAAATGATGTTGAGATCTCAAGTAGAATGACGTTTCCAGTACGAGTAGGAAGTTCTGCTCTGTCTTGTTCCAAAATCATTAAAGAATCCAAAATACACAGGAATGTTCCAAGGCAGCTGAGTGTCCCTGGGTCACGTTAATAAAGGGTACAGTATTTACAAGGCATCTTCAGTAGACTTGAAGATCTGTTATAGACATTTCTTACATCTCAAGAGTTCATGTGAATTAGCCGTCTGATTGTTGGTCTAGTTTCTGGATTTTCTGAACGTTGATGATCAAAAAATAACCGATGATCCAAAAATCAAATGATTGCTCCCAAACATGGCAGATGCTGCTCAAATGTACATCATCCAGGTAGGTGTCCATCATGGCGATGCCTACCGCAAACTGGACCTGTATAGGATTTAATTGGAATATGTAAAAAAAAAAAAACAAAAAAAACATACTTTCTGATCACAACAAAGAAAAGGAAAAGAAAGAAAAAAAAAAAAAAAAGAGTTTTAAAGCGTAGCATAGGATGGATTATGCACAAACCAGGAGACCTACCCACAGACAACACTGTTTCGATCTTAATGGATCTCACCAGTGTGGGGCTGGTACCTAACTCATGCTCAAGAAATACTAGAGGGATTAATTTATAAAATATATAAAATCACTTATTATGAAGCGATCCACCAGGGGACCACTGCATAGATCGGCCTCTCCTCGTCCCACTAGATGAGTCGATTTGTCTCCACACTAATATAGTCAACTGGAGGCTGATGCTCCAATCTTTGAACGTAATACTGAATATTAAATTATAAACCAGTAAACAGGAATTTTATTAGTGACCAATGTATAACTGAAGTCAATGGGGGAGGATGTGAAGAGAGTGCCCCGGTGCAAAATAATTTAAGACCCCCTTGCAATTTCTCTTTCCACCCATTGGAGGTCAATAAACTAATGACAAAAATATATGTAGATGATCAGATCACCCTATAGTGATCAGAACACCTTTCCATAAAATAATCATCTGCCATTCTCATCTAATAAAATAAGATTAATAATCTACTGGCAAGTGCAGATAGACCCTACCCTCTGGGGGGCCCTGGTCCTTTGGACCTGCTGCCCCAGCAGTAGCTCCGCCACTACTTAAAGCAACATCTTCTTTTGCAGTGGTACTTCCATGGTATTTATATAACAAATTCCAGGCAATAATACACTTTTCCATTACTCTCTATGTGAATGATGTAATTACTTGACCTAGTAATACTAGTAGAACACACATTTCTATCAGTATTGCCCATCATGTCTGTAATAAATGGAGTTCATTGAAGCTTTGGGTTAATTGGAAGAGCCCCCATGTGCAGATCGTGGGGGTCCAGCATAAATTTGATGCTGCTGTTAGCAGCCGCAGGGAGCCTACATATTGCAATATGCATTGAACAGCCTGCAGAGCTTAGCTGGGAGAGAGAAAATAAGCATTTCAGTGATGAAACTTACCGCTCACACCCCCCTGCTGAATTCATACATTTCCAAGAAGCTGTGAAAAATAAAAAAATAGTTGACATTTGTAACTCATAGAGACATTGGAATAACAAAGAGATTTGAGGGCAGATAACAATGAAATGGTCCATCCAGTCTGCCCATTCTATCACAGAGTGATACAAGATGTTACTGTGAGCCACAAACTTTACAAAGCTCCCTTTCCCTCAGAAGGTCTGAAAGAGTTAACTTCCCTGAGCAGCTGATTAGAAGCACCTGACTCACGACGGCTTCTGGAATCTGTGTGCTATTGGAGCTGGATAAAGACAAACACAGATATGTGTGGTATTTGTCTGAAGCTGGGAAAATACACAAAGACAGAGAGACTGCAGCTTGGAGCTGATGAGCCATCTGCAACAAAATAATTACCTGGAGTTCTGAAGAATACAGGCCAGTGGATGTAAACAAACTATTGGACTGTTTTTGTTTTGTTTTTGCTCCACCCAGGTTTAGCTGGATGTGAGCAGATAGGAAACGATCTATAAGAGTAAAGGTAGTGCTCCAATTGTAGTTAGGCCTGTTATTTTCTTTAATTTTTTTTTTGTATTATATTGTAACACTGGCTAATATATTATAGTAAATGTTGGAAAAGTATTGAAGCCTCCTGTATTGTGTCTTCCACCAACGTGCTGGAAACAAGGGCAAAAACACAGAGGAGACTGGGAACACGATAGCTTTACTGCAAGCTTATCTCAGGCATGTATACATTACTCAACCGTGTTTGACCCGCGCACTACCACTGGGAGACCGTTCCTATACTTTCTATAAAGTCTTACATTCGTATATTACCTCTAAATCTTCCACCTTCTAACTACAAATTATGACCTCTTGTTCTTCTTTTTCTGGAAGATACTGTTCTTCTAAACGTTGGAAAAGAATCTGATATATTTGAAGGTTTCTCCCATACCCCATCCCCTTCTCCCTATACATACTAAGGGCATGAAGTCTATCCTTACATGTTTTCCTTCACACATGGCACTATATTGATCGCCCTCCTATGAATTGTCTGTAATTTATTAATATCCTATTTAATATACAGCCTCCAGAACCGGACACAGTATCTAGATGAGGTCTAGCTAGAGATCTACACATCACACGCGTTCCATAGAATATTCCTCTTACTACTCACTGCAGCGTATACAGACACAGACTCTGTAGGGCTGGATTTGCAGTGGAGTGTCCTAGCCTATCAGGGATCATGTCTCAGCATCAGATTGCAGAATGTTGTTGAGAGAAGTTCACTGATTTGTTAGTATGAGACACTGCACATTGAGTACAGTAGAGTCTTTGTCTTCATGAGTTGCGGAGCGCAGTAAAAACAGCATTTATATACGTAATAAAATAAAGTACATAACAATAAATAGATACACAGGGATATGATACCTAGTAGCATCCAGGGACCGTCCATATCCATTTAGTTAGTTCTTACAGCGATAAACCGCATGATCATGTCCATTTGGTCGATCCTACACTTATTGCCCTTGCATTGAATGCTCTGATCTAGCAACTGAGCCAATGAAGTTTATGATCACCCACTTGCAATAAACGTATTAAGAAAGTGAGAAGACAGTTGAAGCATAGGATTCATTGAACATATGTGGATAACCTCTCAGGTCCGATGGGACCATAAATTACAAGCTCCCTCTACAATGTAATAATACCTTTTTCACATTTTTGCTCTTTGGGTTAAAATGTCTAAGGAACCCTAAGGAATACACTGACATTCCTTGGTTGCATTTTTGGTGCAGTGCTATTCGGTTATGGCTTGGGATCTGTCAAATACCCAGTTTTCAAGCTCAATTACCTAACATTTCCACTGCCCTGCATTTCACTCCGGTGCTACTATTGTATCTATGTATTTTATATTCAGATGACCGCTCTGCAGCTGCTTCTTCGAGCCCTGAAATACTGAGTGTCTCCCTCTGGCATCTTAAAGAAATCTGACTTCATTTCCATAGCCTCGAGGGCTAACAGGAGTGAGACAGTGCATGCTTGGACACCAGTGACCGATCCAATCCGTGAGCTAAGGAGACACAATATATCTGTGGGAAGGAAATAATCTTTACTACAACAGGACCACCAGCCTGCAGACATTGGGTTGTATCCTCTCTAACACAACTGGGCACGCCCCCATTGTGTGCCCTTGATAAGGAAACTTAGAGAGAGAGGGAGGTCAACTAAAGATAATTTCAGCTGAAAAGATCCAACATTCAAGCTGCTTTAGTGGGAGCCCAAGATCATAATTAGGGCCGGATTTACATGGCGCCCCTAGGCACTGCAGCCTCCCTCTCGTAACTCTCTAGTTCCAGGTGTTTGCCCCTAGTGGTGAGTCTTTGAACTGCATGAATTTGGACGTGTGAAATGAGGTGCTCATCACAGCCTAATGAGAAATCCAGAAATGATTGCATGGTTTGCAGTTGGAAGGTGGCAGATTTAGGGTTAATTTATGAAAGTCCTACTCTACAGAAAGAGTAGTAGATATGTTGGACCATCCAATGAAAGTGTTAGGATCAAACACAATTAAGTAGGTCAAGCATGCCTGGGATAAGCATATGGCTATCCCGAGGAATAGTGAAGGCAGTTAGGTAGACAGAATAGGCAGATAAGATGAGGCTTTTGGATCGATCTGCTGTTCAATTTCTGTTTTTATTATTTGCTAGTGTTAGTTCTAGTTACTGAAAATGCTAGAGTCTTAAAGGGACATGGACGATTCCTGGGTGTTACTAGGTTTATAATACCCCAGTGTATACATTTACTTTGTTTTATTAGGAAGTCCTTATTTGCTCTGTTTTTTGCCTTTAATCAAAAAAATAGTCCCTGTATGGGTCTGCCAATTAAAATGTATGCAGACACAGACTCTGTAGGACTGGATGTGCAGTATGTGGCCTAACCAAACAGGGACCACGTGACAGCAGCATGTTACAGAAAGATGGCCACTGATTGGTTAGTATGAGACACTGCAACGCAAGTACTACAGTGTCTGTGTCTTCATGAGCTGCACAGAGCAGTCCCATACAGGGACTATTTGTTTGATTGAGGCAGTAGAAACAAAGCTAAAATAAAGTACATAAAAGTGAATAGATATCCAGGGATCTTATACACCCAGTAACATTACACATCCCTTTAAAGCTTCAGTTCCACTATCCATTAATGACGTGTGATTGATGTTTAATAACATATTACTTTCAATTTCATATATGAAAAAAATACAAATTAAAATAATCTTGTCAGCAGGAGAGCGCGGGGGGGGGGGGATGTATTTCTGGATGTCCTGATTCCTGAGAAAATAACAAACACAGCCAATGTATTCATAAATAATAATAATTTCCTAATAATCCAATTGTGAGTTTAAAAAGTCATCAGCTAAAGAACAGTCACTAAGATATTATTTTAGCTGCACTCATTACTATTATCGGTTTTTGTAACGCACCAATATATTCTGTAGCGCTATACAGGGGTTATGTACAAATATAGGATATATCTACATATATGTTGCATGCTGGGACAGGCTGTTCCGAATACCACTAGCGCCATCTGCTGGCAAGTTCTCACTCCCACTTCCTTCCTCTGCGAGTGGATCTTCAGTTACTCACAGTGAGTGGGTCTGCGCTGAACGCCGCCACGCTCCTCCTTATATCGTTCTCACTACCTCGTATAGGGATGAGGGATCGGTTCCCAAACCTGGAGTCTGGCACCGTCTGTGGCGCCCGCACCTTGGAGGATTCCTCTGGCCACAGACTGCCACACTGGATAAAAGGACAGAAGGGGCAGCACATGAGAATAGGGACACTGATTGGGGTTAGGGGGTGGTAAGGGGGTCCTGGAAGACAGATACAGCAGTATAAAGACTGATATAAACATCTGGAGGGGGAGCTGGTTGGCACATTTAGGGGCATCTGCTGAACATAAGGGAGAGGGCATAATAGGGGCGTCTAATGCACATCACAAGTGGGGGGACTGAAGGTGACTTGAGGCAGCAATTAGCATGGGAACCCTTGGCCAAACACAATGGGATTACTGGGGTCACCAGCCTGTACACAGAGGCTGTGAGGGTGTTGGGGTGTATATATATATATATATATATATATATATATATATATATATATATAGATACAGAGCCCCCATGTCATCTCTGCATACACATCATTTATGTATAAAGGGACATGGCAGGGTCTTGGTGTTACTAGGTATATAATGTCCTGTGTATGTATTTACGGAAAAGTATTATTTTAGTAAGAAGTGCGTATAAGCTCTGTTTTTACTGCTAAAAGTCGAACAAATAGTCCCTGTATGGGTCTGCCCTCTGTAGTGTGTGCAGACACAGACGCTGTAGGTCTGGATTTGCAGTGTAGTGTCCTAGCCTATCAGTATGTTGTTGAGAGATGGTCACTGATTGGTTAGTGCAAAACAAGTCCGTACAACAGAGTCTGTGTCTGCATATGCTGCAGAGGGCAGACCCATACAGGGACTATTTGTTTGATTTTAGGCAGTAAAACAGAGCTTATAAGCACTTCTTAATATAAAGTGCATGTCAGTAAATAGATACCCAGGGATATTATATACATAGTAACACCCAGGAACCTGCCATGTCCCTTTAAGGAGGAGTCTGAGGTGTACCTGCACATAAACAAACGAGGCGAACCACTCTCTCATCTCCTGCACGTTCTCACAGCAAAGATACCTGGGAAATGTAACAGAAAAGAACGGGTCAAAAAAATAGATATTTATCTGTCAAATGGATTCACAATCACTCACCGGGCTCTGGTACTGACACATAGATCTGATGGCAGAACCAGAATGGCCAGTCTAGTCTGCCTATTCTATCTACCTAAACATTTCCTATACTGTATTTGACTCTACCACCTCCTCAGGAAGGCTGCTCCACTTATCTACTACCCTTTAGCACAAAAACATATTCAGAACTGCTCTTGTGGGCTTGCCCTGTGCCAGCCAATGAGATCGACAGACTGAAGTATACTTTGAATGTTACAGGTGATAATGAGGGGGCGGGGGGGGGGGGGGCAACAGCCCTAATTGAGGGAATCTGTATTTTTATCTTTGCTAAAGCTCATCTTTGTACAGGTATTTAAGAGTTAAAGGTGAGCTAGAAGGGATATAACATGAATGGTGCTCGCACTGGCCCTTTAAACGGACACATCAAATATCCCAGAAATGGCTAAATATAAAAAAGAAATATATTTGTAACAGGTTGCTATTGATGGACGTGTCGGATAAGAGAGTTTTAAAGAATATTATCTACCCAGGCCCCCTCTCTATTAGGGGCATTAGCTAACTTCCTTCTCCATTTATCAAGGGCCGTTAATTAACTACCAGAGTGTAAGGTGATAAAGAAGAGCGCTCCCAGCTGCATAAATCGTAATAGTCACTGAGATGTTTCGTTGTCATTATTCATATCTATACCAACTGGGCACTGTGAGAGTTAATGGCCCTACTACAGGTAATATCCACCAGATTGTAAGCTCTTCCAGCAAGGAGAATGGAACTCATTGGTTGTCTATGCACTTATATTTCCACTCCTCCCCAGCACAACCCTCCATTGTCCCCCTGGGCCCTTTTGGTCGCACATCCGCGCTCCAGCCTGAAACTAGTCGAGTATTGCTATTGAAACACCAAGAGGTGGCAAAATGGAGCTGTAAATCATGCTGGGGATGTGTATTAGGGAAGAGGTGAGAGAGCAAGGTACCGGGGGACTATCTCTTTGCACTGGGGCTCTCCATTCTCAAGCTCCACCACGGGATTGTTTATTTGGTTTTCCAACTCACTGTACAATAAGAGGCTCAGACAAGACTGGGGTGGAGGTGATCAGCACCAGGTGCGGGGGGATTTCTTACCACTGGCTCTTCTCATGCTTCTCGTTTTCAGATATAACTGTAAATCCCCAACTGAAATAAAAACAGAGAAATGGTTTAAACTTAACAGGTTAACTTATCATTAATTTCCGCGATGAACATGAGCTTGATGGAGCTCAGAGAAGCAGTGGCTGATAGATTGCCTGGCGCGAAGCAGGGTCATGGAGAGTCAGACACAACTGAACAACACAACAACGTCCATTACAAATGTAAATTATTCTAGCCCATTTCAGTATCCCGCAGTACTATTGGGTAACAAAATCATTAGTTACAATGTATCACCTTGACCTTAGTTGTGTTAATTATGTGTTGGTAGTTAATAAAGTTACTTTTATAATCATAATATTCTATATTTAATTCACTGCAGAGATTCGAAGATAAGAATATCAGCCTCCAGTTTAGCTGTTTGTCTCCACCCGCATATGGTGTTCAAGTGGGCACAGGTTTTGGCTGAGATATAGGCCTAAAAAAACAAGACCAATCTCATTAAATAAGAGGCTAATAGGCTGCCCCCACCCAAAGGCATGATGGGAGCCACTTTAATGCAGCAAATGATACAATCTGAAAATTTAGCAGCTTCCTGATAGACTTGCCTCCTCCAGTGAACCTTATAGTGGGTGGAGGCAAGCAGCAGCTATGTCTGTGAAAGTCTATGAACTGACCGATTGGCTTGAAAATAATTTTCCCCTCAATACACCCCCCCTTAGACTCCAAGACACATGCAGTGCCAGCTAAAATAAACACTGTACCCTGAAACACACATCTGCTTGTGAGTTACACAGCTGCTAATGTTGTTAGTTTTGGAGAATCATCGCATGTTTGTGACGTTTGGAACGCATCACAGGGGCCCTTTAAATGTTGTTTTTATTTTGCCACATAAAACACTTGCTGGAATAAAACGTATCCTGTCATTATTCTTTAGTATTCTTATAGTTACTTTGTAACGATTAGAAGCCGCCGCCCATTTAACCCCTGAAAGGTTTCACAGGAAGTGGAGGGTTAACCTGTTCATGTCTGTGCCCCTGTGATGTCACAGGATGGTGTCTTAGCAACAAGCATCGTGTGCATTTCCATGACAAACCGCGCAGTCTGACCGCTGCCCGTCCTATCAGAGTAACAAACCAGCTGGAACTTAACAACATACGGCTCCGTGGTGTAGGGCAGAGAGGGCAAGGAGGCAACCAGGGGGTAACCTCTGGCCAAAGGGGTGACAAACACACACAGTGCCAGGTGGTGCCACACATACTCAGTGCCAAAGGGGTGCCACACATACTCAATGCCATTGTGGCACCACACATACTCAGTGGCAATGGGGTGCCACACATACTCCGTGCTAATGGGGTGCCACACATACTCCGTGCCAATGGGGTGCCACACATACTCAGTGCCAAAGGGGTGCCACACATACTCAGTGCCAAAGGGGTGCCACACATACTCAATGCCATTGTGGCACCACACATACTCAGTGCCAAAGGGGTGCCACACATACTCAATGCCATTGTGGCACCACACATACTCAGTGCCAATGGGGTGCCACACATACTCCGTGCCAATGGGGTGCCACACATACTCAGTGCCAAAGGGGTGCCACACATACTCAGTGCCAAAGGGGTGCCACACATACTCAATGCCATTGTGGCACCACACATACTCAGTGCCAATGGGGTGCCACACATACTCCGTGCCAATGGGGTGCCACACATACTCCGTGCCAATGGGGTGACAAACACACACAGTGCCAGGAGGTGACACATACACCGTGAGGGGGGGGGGGGGGCACATACAATACCGAGGGGGTGCCACACATACTCAGTGCCAAGAGGTGCCACACACAATGCCAGGCGGTGCCACACACAATGCCATGCGGTGCCACACACAATGCCAAAGGGGTGCCACACATACTCAGTGCCAGGAGGTGCCACACACACAGAGCGAGGGGGTGCCACACACACTGCCAGAGGTGTGCCACAAATACTCAGTGGCAGGAGGTGCTACACACACACACAGTGCCACACACAATACTGAAGGGGTGCCAATCTATCACACACACTGCCAGAGGGGTGCCACACACACTGCCAGAGGGGTGCCACACACACTGCCAGAGGGGTGCCACACACACTGCCAGAGGGGTGCCACACGCATAGTGTCAGGGAGTGCTCCACACACACTGCCAAATAGGTGCCACACACACACACATACTGGCGGAGGGCTGTCGCTCACAAACATACACTACATTTCAGAGCCGCTTCACATCACATCCCTGCACCAGATGACACTGGGTTTGTACCTTTGTGGACCTCTGTGCTTACAATTAGTCTCTGCTGCCCTCTAGTGGCTGTCAAATGCATGAACACTATGCACAATCCCATTCATTCTATGAGTACTATTTATGGATAACACGGGGACCTTTTTGTAGCGAATATACATTTCACAATAAGTAATTGTTCCCATTGATGCAGGAATTAACAACAGAAAAGGTACAGAAGAACCCAAGGCCCATCCTGCCAGCCTATTCTATCTGATACACACAAGACAGAGCGTCCTTTTCTTCCAGAGTTCCATGTTCTTTAAAAAATATATATATATATATTTTTGGGTTGACTGAGTCCTTTTAATATTCAGTCTTATTTCATCTCTATGCTATGGTCTATTGTGATGTCCCACCCACATGTATGTAAATATCACGTATGTGCGGCTTGCTTCTCTTACCTGGTTGGTGGACGCATTTTCTTTTTTATGCCCAGATAAATCTTTAGCTTTTTTATCGGCCATTCCTTCTCCGGCTTGTGACTCTGCAGGAGGAAAATAGCATTAATATATATATATTGTGTAGTGAACAAATACAGGACCCGCAGAAATCTATATCTATACAGTATATATAATCTATTGATCTTATATATATATATATATATATACAAATAATTAATAGAGTAAATAATAACCCCTTCAGTCCCGAAACATTAAGGATTTGAAGGACAGGTCAGTGATTCTCAACCCTTATTATACAACAATACAACCAACTGGTGATTATAGAGGAGTTGGTGACCCAGCTCAATTTAAAGGGACACGGAAAGAATTGTTTTCTTTGTGTGATATCTTTTTTTCAAATAAAGGTATCAGATCCCAAAAATATATTCAGAATTTGAAGTGCTCTTGGCGCCTTGAAAGCCGATAAGATCGACAGACTAAAGTATCATCTCTGCATTTCCTGTTCGTTCCAATAAAGATTAAACAGGTTTTAATTAATATTGTGTCATGAAAAAAGTGCTAAAAAAAATAATGGATCCGATTCCCATTTTTCCACACAACAGGGCAGTGGCTAAGGACCCCAGAACATGTCGAAGGACCCCATCCTCCTGTCCCATATATATATATATATATATATATATATATATATATATATATATATCTTCTGTATATGTTACAGCTTTCTAATGATGAATTTAGGGAATGTCTTGATGAATTCTTCCAAGAAAACCAGCAAATGCATCTTGAGAAAAGCAAAAGCATCTTGAGAAATGAGAAATGAGAAGAATCATATTACTAAAGAAATAACACTAAACTAACTACTGTATTTGAGGTTCTATAACAATCTAGCAACATCTGTGATTTAAAATTTAAGGTATTTTTTTCTTAAGTGTACTGCTTCCTCGTCTTATTTAGATGCTTTTACAGTTTCCATTGCAGAGACCACCTCGAGATGCAGACACTGCCCTGGGGTGTTGTGGTTGAGAATCACTGCTGTAAACCAATAGAAATGAGAGGAGTCCATCACCAGCACCAATCAGGAAGATGCATTAACCGCCCAGAATCCTCTCACCTCACTGATGCTGTCCGTGGACAACCTCTGAGTCCTGGTGGTCTGCTTGACAAAGGGTTACGGATACATGAGTACAGAGTATTACACAAGACCGCGTTACAGGGGGTATCACAGCTAAATCCGAGGTCAGACTCAACATTTCTGAAACATGCTGCTGAGAGAGGTCACTGACAGGCTAATTTGAAACATTGTAAGTGTGTGTATTTATGAGCTGCATGAGCTACAGAGGGCAGACCCAAACAGGTACAAAAGAGCTTAAAGCACTTCTTAATGAACTAAAGTACTATTATACTCCTTGTGAAATCCCAAAACATCCCATGTCCCTTAAAGTGTCCTAAATAGCTGAAGACATCACACACCCTTGTGGCGCCTGGACGTACCCGCACTTCTTTGTACATTCGCAGCATTGTGCTGTTCAACATGAAGTATTGGTCGTTAAAATTAGATCTGAACACCAGCAAACTCTTCTCCTCCTTGAACTTCATAGTACCGTGCTTGGAGTCACTGGCTCGGTTATCTGTCAGTAGATACAATGGGCATAAGGAGATATCATTTAGAAACAGCCAGAACATTGGTACCTACTCAGCTTTAGTTAAAACATTTTTACCTCTCACTTTTTGGGGGGAAAGGTAAGGGGGATTTGTAACACAATTTTACATTTTTGACATGTATCCTGTTCCAACATGCCAAGAAGCAGGCAGCTTGCAATAATAAATGAAAGCCCTGCTCTCCCAAAATGTAAACATCCCTCTTGTTTTAGAAATAGTCATTATCCTTCAGAGCCTTGCACGTGTCATCATAATCGGTGCAGTAATTATTAATCGTCCGTAGACTTACTTATGTAGTGCAGCATCTGTTCCATGTGTAAATGCTTCTTTACGACAATATGGCTGCTGGTGTTCTGAGAATGGTAGATCGGCAGCACCTTTTCTGAGAAATGTAACGGACGCTCTGTGAAAAGGTGAGAGGTGATCCCATGAGATACACAGGCCAGAATAAAACATATTTATATAGTTTACACAGGGAATGTATTGTGAGATCAGATACAAATAAAGGAGCAGTAAAGGACAACCTAGTCTAGTGCCGAGATATAACAAAGTAACAACAAGCAGCTGCATAAGACATACACATCTTAATCTTGTGGATACATCGAAGTGGTCACACTCTTACTATTAATCTCCCCCATTGTAAGTATTAATAAAGGGAGAATCTATCTTTAATCAGTATTTTAGAGATTGTGATCAAGGTCCATTTTTCCATATTCTTTAATTTTGGTGCAAAAATTTACAAAATTCTGATATTCTAAATTTCCAAAATTGATTTTTTTTTCCTTCTGGATGTAAGCTCCCAAATTTAAATCTTTTCTATTTTAATCCAAAAGAATGAATCACATTCTTATAAATAGAGAAATTATGAGGTATATTAAGAGATAAAATTAAAAAATATATATATATTTGGTCTCCATGGTTGAATTGGATTTTGCTAATCACTTAATTTCTTATCTTAATTATTTTGGAGGAATATATGACATAACATTAATTAATAATGGACATAAAAACTTATTTACTTTATTATTATTTATATACTGTTTTTTATGAAGACAAAATTACACTATGTTTGATTTACAGCATCGTCTCTATCATTTATACACACAAATACCTCTTTCAGCGATTCACATGCTTTCCTGCATCTAGGAGGGTTATGTGAAACAGAGCTAAATGGGCATTTTAACACCATATTGGTCCACAAGCGTATGGGTCTGCCCTCTGCAGTGCATGCAGACACAGACTCTGCAGTAGGGGGTATGCAGTGTCTCATACTAAGAAAATCAGTGACTATCGCTCAGTAACCTTCTGCAAAATGCTGCCGAGACGTGGTCCCTGATAGGCTAGGACACCACACTGCACATCCTACAGAGTCTGTGTCTGCACATGTTTCTAAACGCACCTAACTCCTCGCCGTCATCCACCTCAAAGCAGCTCCAGTATTCGTTGTCTTTGACTCGGATGTTCCTCCGCTCCAGGATGGTCTCGCTCAGCTCCTGCGCAGTCATGGTGACCGGAATCTGCACAGAGAATTAGAAAAGGACACATGTAGTTCAAGAAAAACTGCACATTTGTGTGTAACAAAGTAACAACAATAACAGCTGTGTAGCCATAAACATAAATCCATTTTTAGAGAAAATCTAATCTAATTTCTTCACTAGCTAGAACATGCTATTTTTGCTCTATCGTGGAGTGATTGATGGAGGAAGAGAGAAGATGGAGAGGTAAAGAGGATTTGTGAGAAAATAAAGTACAATATCAAATGCCCTATTTCAGATGCAAACAAAACATGTTTTCATGTCCCTTTAAGAAATTAGTATAAGATTAACGTAAGGCTTAATTAAACCAGATTTAAGGTAGATAGAATGGGTACCATCAATTCTATATTTGTATTTATCTGCAAATTTACTCAAATGTGTGTTTAAAATAGTTATTAATGTAACCAAATAAACTACAATATGAGTAAATATCGGGTTTATTCCAGAGCATTTAAACAAGTTGTGTGTTAAATGTCCCTATGTTGAAGAGAAAATGGGAAAAGTAGTCACTTTTGGGCATTCTTCTTCATTCTATGTTATTTGTTTCTTAACTGAATACCTCGTATAGTTCTTCCCTGTATAAGTCACCTGTACAATCTGCTCGGAGTCCGTCTTCTTCTCTCCCAGATACACCGCGCAGATGAAATGTCTATGCTGTCGGAAGACGCCAAACAAAGTAATTACAAACACGCTATTAAAAATAATTATCATGAAATGTAGTAAATCCATTATAGGAATGATGTCGCTGGAAATGTAAAATATTTTTTTTGAAGAACTAGACTCAATAGACAAAATGCTTTCAGAAATTAACTTAAAAAATAAATATAGCGGTTATCTTCAATTATTGTTGACTGTGAGCAACCATTGCTTTGGCTTATCAGAGCTGCTTATGCAGCAGGGAGGGCTTTGTAATATTGAGCTTTCCATTAGTACTATTGAATTCTATTATAATTCATGTACAGTTTTCATATGAAAACAAAAATACACCATCTTTAATTTATGCTATCTTTTTATAATTTATTAATATATATAAGGTGTGAATATATGCATGCATGAGTGTGTATATATATTTTTTACCTTTATTGTACTAAATGTTACTATCATTGCTGAAAAATTATATATATTATTATATCTAAAGCAGATAAAAGCTGCTTTTGATATCATTTCAAATAAAAAGGTATGTGTCGATTATTTTATTTCCATTCTATTTTTTTACATATTCTCAAGTATGGAACAAGTACGTTTTAAAGTATAAAATCATATATTACATATTAAAATCATGAGTTAAATCTCATATAGTAAGGTATATATGACCTTCCATGCTATGATTGGTCAGTGTTACATCACAACTCACAAATGATTGGCCGATATAATAATTAGGATCTTGGCTCCAATCTTACCCCAGGTTTGAAATCCGGATTCTCGTTGCGTATCCTCATGATGGCCGTGATAATGGCCAACTGCTTCTGAAGCTCCTGATCATTCACCTGCGCAACGGGAGGGACGGAGCTCAATACATTGTCATATTAACATAATCATTGCTTTAAATGGATATGGAAGGTCCCTGGGTGTTACTAGGTATATAATATACCTGTGTATCTATTTACATGTATGTAGTTTATTTGATTAAGAAGTGCTTATAAGCTCTGTATTTACTGCCTAAAATCACACAAATAGTCCCTCTATGGGTCTGCCCACTGCAGCGTATGCAGACACAGACTCTGTAGTAATTGCTGTGCCCTGACGCAGACTAACCAATCAGTTACAATCTCTCAGCAACATGCTGCTGAGAAGCGATCCCTCACAGGCTAGACACTAGACTGCACATCCAGCCCTACAGAGTCTGTGCCTTCATGCGCTGCAGTGGGCAGACCCATACAGGGACAGTTTCTTTGCTTTTAGGTGGTAAAAAGAGGGTTTATAAGCACTTCTTAATAAAATAAAGTACACAACAGTAAATAGATACCAAGGGATATTATATACCAAGTAACACCCAGGAGCCTATCAGATCTCTTTATATTCTTGTAGCTGTATATATTTTGGATTTATATTCACAAATTCAAAAGATTTTTCTATTAATGTTCAAACCGTAAACGAAAGTAAATTAAGTAATTCTGATAGGTGGGAAGTAAGAAAAGGTGTGAAAACATAAATAAGAAGCATGTAATATTCTCCCCATTGGGCCTGTGATTCCTCAAGGATACTAGATCATTTCAGAGCTAACCTGGAATATAGGCAAGTAGAAATTGATGAGGTCTTCCACCACTTGTCCCGGTTTGTAGTTCTGTCCGTCTGTCTGGAACAGTGTGGGGCCGAATACAATGGCCAGGTTGTGGACGTTCATTTGGTTCACATCTGCAAAATGCTGGACACTGCATATGAAGAAAAGAAAGACTCAGAGACCTGAAGAAATCACAGAGATTGGGCTCAGTCTAGTTATAATTCTGTATATAATGTAACCACTAAACTTAAGCTCTGCAGGTAATTCTCAGATTGCAGACAGGGAAAATGACCCGTCTTAAGTGTCTCTTCCATAACCAACACTCAATACAGGAATGAAACCAGGACGTCAATCAAGTTTCTTTGTTTAAGCTTGGAGAGCTCCCCATATATCCAGTGGTCTGATCTCAGGATTACTTCCATAACATATCATAGTTCCCTTATCAGACAGGGATAAAGTTACATACACATATACAGGGGGCTGGCTCTTAGGACTGATAACAAGAAGTGGTGAAGACATACTACAAGAAGTGGTGAAGACATTATACAGGAAATGGTGAAGACATACTACAGGAAATGGTGAAGACATACTAAATGAAATGGTGAAGACATACTACAGGAAATGGCAAAGAGATACTACAGGAAATGGTGAAGACATACTACAGGAAATGGTGAAGACATACTACAGGAAATGGTGAAGACATACTACAGGAAATGGCGAAGACATACTACATGAAATGGCGAAGACATACTACATGAAATGGCAAAGAGATACTACAGGAAATGGCGAAGACATACTACAGGAAATGGCGAAGACATACTACATGAAATGGCAAAGAGATACTACAGGAAATGGCGAAGACATACTACAGGAAATGGCAAAGACATACTACAGGAAATGGTGATGGCATACTACATGAAATGGTGAAGACATACTACATGAAATGGTGAAGACATACTACATGAAATAGCGAAGACATACTACAGGAAATGGCGAAGACATACTACAGGAAATGGCGAAGACATACTACAGGAAATGGCAAAGAGATACTACATGAAATGGCGAAGACATACTACAGGAAATGGCGAAGACATACTACAGGAAATGGCGAAGACATACTACAGGAAATGGTGAAGACATACTACAAGAAATGGTGAAGACATACTACAGGAAATGGCGAAGACATACTACAAGAAATGGTGAAGACATACTACATGAAATGGTGAAGACATACTACATGAAATGGTGAAGACATACTACAGGAAATGGCGAAGAGATACTACAGGAAATGGCGAAGACATACTACAGGAAATGGTGAAGACATACTACAGGAAATGGCGAAGACATACTACAGGAAATGGCGAAGACATACTACAAGAAATGGTGAAGACATACTACATGAAATGGTGAAGACATACTACATGAAATGGTGAAGACATACTACAGGAAAGGGCGAAGAGATACTACAGGAAATGGCGAAGACATACTACAAGAAATGGTGAAGACATACTACAAGAAATGGTGATGGCATACTAAATGAAATGGTGAAGACATACTACAAGAAATGGCGAAGACATACTACAGGAAATGGCGAAGACATACTACAGGAAATGGCGAAGACATACTAAATGAAATGATGAAGGCATACTACAGGAAATGGTGAAGACATACTAAATGAAATGATGAAGACATACTACAGGAAATGGCGAAGACATACTAAATGAAATGATGAAGGCATACCACAAGGATTTCCACCCCCTATTCTGCACTAGTCTGTCATAGAAAAACAACTTAGAAAATGTGTAAAACTAAAAACTGAGTGCAATATGGATGATGAGCCTACTGTGCTTTACACGGATATGGGATATAAAGGAGTGAAGTGTGCAATCATAGCATACAGTGGAATGGAGACACAAAATATTTTTTCTCTTCCGTATATGATTATTATCAATATATTTTATTGTAGAGCTCCAGCAGGTTCAGTGGTGCTAGGGGTACAATACATATGTGGATAAATATTGAACATAAAGCTGAAGACAGTATAAATAAGACAAGACCAGACACTTACACATATCAATTGGTACAGGAGGAAATGAGGGACCTGCTCCTGTCTGAAAGGTAACTGGGGTACTAGTGACGCTTGATGAATAGATGTTATAAAGAGAGAGCTGCAGGGGTTCAGCCAGTGACACTGGGTCCCATAATGTCCATCCGTGTAGGAGCACTGACTAACTGACCTCTTCCCAGGTCCATCCACTCTCTGGGCTGAGCAGTCACTTCAGGGGCTTGACCAGTGACACCTGGACTCATACTATCCTTCTAAGCTGAAGCAATGACCAACTGACCTCTTCCCAAGTCCATCCACTCTCTGGGTTGAGCAGTCACTTCAGGGGCTTGACCAGTGACACCTGGACTCATACTATCCTTCTAAGTAGAAGCAATGACCAACTGACCTCTTCCAAGTTCCAGTCACCTTGGTTTCTTTTGCCTCTAGACCTAGAGCCTCACACACCACCACCATCCTCTGAACTCATATACCATGCCCTCCCACCTACCCTGTCCACACCCACCCATGATCTGTATTACTTTATAGTGAGCTTAGTGCACTATCCCTTCGCTAATTAACCCTCTACTATCTTTTCCAATACTTTCGAAGTCCTTTATGTTTCCTTTTTAATACCTTCAACTTTTAGTTAATTAATACTTTAGTCTATAAGCTTGGGAGGTCTCATCCTTTGTAAAAAAAAAAAAAAAAGGATCATGTGTATACATGCACACGCATTGCTCCATATGTGTCTCCAAGATAATCTTAGCGTGTTCTCAAACATATGAACACGAGTACATGCACACGCATTGCTCCATATGTGTCTCCAAGATAATCTTAGCGTGTTCTCAAACATATGCACATGAGTACATGCACACGCATTGCTCCATATGTGTCTACAAGATAATCATGATGTGTTAGTTAGGATGTAGGAGCTTTTACAACAGCATCCTGGGTTCGGATACAGCCAGGGAACCAAGAGGTCACACTGGTCAGTACTTGGATGGGAGACCACCTGGGAATACAGGTATGCTGTGGCCCACTGGAGAAGGAACTAGAAACTTACTTCAGTATCTCTGCCATGAAAACCAAGTGCATCAAAATGGTGTGTTGATCATGAGGTCACAGAGAGTCGGACACGACTAAGCGACGACATTTCCCAAAATCAAAAAAGATTTTGCAAACTTCAGGGTAAGCTTATTAATGTTTATTTTGGGAATTTCTACATGCAAAAAAAATAATATGTCTTCATACACTGCTAATAGTCCAGGAAACTTCCAGATACATTTAACCCATTCAGTGAAAATCATACAGCCACACCCTCTTGGTAGTTTCCCCCCAGCCCCCACGGTAACAGTATACACAGAACGGCGCCTCTTACCAGTGCAAGTGGGTGATTAGTGCTTTTAGGGTGGCCCTATTTACAGGAGGAAGGTTCTGCAGAAGCTCCTGGTACTTTCTGATCCGCTCGGAGTCATCCTGTGTGGCTGAAAAAAAACGGTGACATAGGAATAAGAAAACTGCGTAAAAGTGTATTATTTACAATGTAACAAGTTGTTTGCCAGCCGTCACAACACATTGTTACAACACCCCCACTGTACCTTTGTATTGTATTAGGACACCCCATAATATCGCAGAATATGTGGGGCATTAAAAAAAAAAACGTTATTTTTTTTGCTAAATATTTTGTCAGTTATTATTATTACTCTATTTATTTATCTATTTATATTTACCGCTCTTTATTTAGGTATAAAGTGCCAACATTTTCCGTAGCGCTGCGCAATGATTTCATATTTGTAATATGGCCACTCAGCATCTTCTGGGTATGTTTTTCCCAAATGAATTATGGTATTTTCAAAACTACTGGCGATTAAAGGAATTTCCCATTAATTACACCAAAATAACATTGTTTACTTTAGTAATTGTCAGTACTTGATTATTTTGATCTATTTAATATATTTTATGAACGGACATAATAATTTCAATTCCTGTAATTAAAACCTTGGAATCGTCACAATCTTGTATTTTTATCCTCATTCTTTTGAATGTAAAACTAGTTAAATAAACAGAGATATCAAGCTTTTCATTAGCTCATGGTTATACTTCTCAGGTTCCTTCGCATTCACTAGTTAGTCCCTGCTAGGACAGAGTTATCCAATGAGTTTATATGAGCCACATACTCTGTAAGGAGAACTGAAAGAGTTAATCTCGCTGCTCAGTTTATTAGCTGTACCTGGGCAGACCTGATTTAAGACAGTTCCTGGAGTATGGGAGGGGCTGCGTATGGGCTGATTTTATGTCTGAGCTGGAGAAAGACTCACAGTGAGGCAGCAGCCTGCAGCTTGTGACTGCTTGGAGCAGAGTGGAGACCTGGAAATCTGAAGAATATACAGGACAGTGATTTTACAAACTATTGGGCTGTGTTTTGCTCCACCCAGGTTTAGCTGGATGAGAGCTGGTTAGTGATGGAACTGCATATGAGTTAAGGTCGTGCTTCAGTGGAAGGTAGGGATATAATTTTGATTATTTTTGTATCACTGCATGACTTATAGTAAAACTTGTACAAATATAACACAGGCACAAACCCATAGGACACCGGGAACTTGTCATACAGAAACACATTACTTTCCATCAATTTTTGTCTTGTTTTTGTGTCATTTTTCCTAAATTAATATAACTTATTTTTCATGCAAAAAAGAAGAAAAAAAAAACACCAAACCTAAACAACCTGCTCATTAAAATGCAAATTACAGTGTTTTGGGAAAAATAACAATTATTTATTTATTTATTAGAAGTGGCAAAACTAAAGCAGTCACTAATATGTCTAAAAACGCAGCATTTTAAAAGTATGGATTTTTTACACAAACCCTACACGATTACAGATATTCCTTTAATAAAATACTGATTTGGCTTCTGTGAGGGATATAATACCACGTGTTTTATGTTGGGAGTTTCCACTTTATAAGTTTTGCTCATATTTCAGATGTTTTTTGGCTCTTGCCGTCGATAAAAACATAAACTACACAAAATAAACTTCCCATTATTTATAATATTTTAATAAAACAAATACTAAACAACATAATATGAAAGATTAACCCTTTTATTCCCTCTGTATATAAATATATTAATCACCGACCCTCTTGTGACTGCTTTTGATATATAAAGGACAGCGGAGGTCGTATAATTTCTATATAAATCCTGAAATGATGGGAACATATATTTTATTAGAAAGTAAAACAAAAAGTTTTCAACTTTTCCATTTTTATTTCCTTCCATTTTGTCGCCTGAGGACATGTCTATGCAAACTACTGAGCTTTCCATTAGTCCTAATGAAAGAACTGTCCATTTTAGCTGCCATGTTTACCATTGTGCAGGTGGATATTTTTTCTCCATTCAAAGTCTCAGAAAGTAGATCAGTGGGAACTAAAATGGCAGCTTAATTCCAAATAAAAGAGAATAAACCGAAGGATGTTTTATTTGTTTTTTGTGTCAAGAGTAGTCCTTAAAAATAGTATATTTTAAATATATGACTCCAGAGGTCCTGTGCCGGTGAAATGGTTAATTGTGACTTTTTCTAATCTTTAAATCTGGCCAAAAAGTAATATTTTGGAAGAATAGAGTGTTAGCCTCCAGGGGTCTTGTTGATCTCCACCCGTATGAGGTCATACAGGGGAAGGCTCACTGCAAAGACTGTGTCCTGATATTTTACAGGAAACGAGGTGCAGTGAACCTTATGAATGTCTGAACTGCAAAAAACTGCACCATTGTTCGTATTGATTTTAATGTAAATCAGATAAGAAAACAACTAGCAGGATTCCTGATGTTAACTCACAGGTAATATAAATGCAGAAGCGGAGGTTGTTTTCTTCAATTCATGTCATTTATTTTTCATGGTGGAAAGTAAATAAGAGACTGTTGGACTATAGTGGTCTTTATAGCAACATCTGATTAGATAGAGGCTAACGAGGGTAGATAAGCACTGATTGGCTGGCTTGTAGCCAGAGCTCATTACCAAGAATAGATGGCAAGTGGCAAGCCAATGGATAGCATTGTATGGGTAACACCTCACACCAGCCAGGGACCCCCCTCATTGGTCTTATAGTAGATGGAGAACAACAGCAACTAATTCATTATTACTTCCTAATGCCTGTTAGGGTATTGTAGTATTTTAGTTGTTCAGTTGTGTCCGACTCTCTGTGACCTTATGGACTGCAGCTCGCCAGGCACATCTTTCAGCCAAAGCTCCCTCAATCTCATGTTGGTATATTATAGTAGTCTTTTAAACATAATGCCCTCCAAAAGATCTTTTAAAAATACTAAACTTAGTAACTAAAGAGATTTTAATACAAATCTTATTACTAAAAAATTAGGCATTAAAGGCAAGAATCGATGAAGGAAATAATTAGAATATTTCTATAACTATTTCTTCAAAAGAACTATTCACTTTTTTTAGAAAAATCTATTTAGGACTGTATTAAAGATTTTATTATATATCTTATTATTAAAATATTAGAGGATTATATACAAAGCATCCATGAATATTATGTATCCGTTTCTAATGCACCTGTTACGTTCAGCCAGTCTTGGTATTGGTCGGTGAAGATACTCTCCCCCAAGTCTCTGAAGAATCTCTTCAAGGTGTTGGAAACATTGTCCACGTGGTGCTCCTCCTCCTTGAGGACCACGCTGCGAGCGTCCTTCTTCAGGGCTTCCAGTAGACTTGTGGTCTTGGAGTTCTGCCCACTCTTCCGGTAGATGCCCTCCGAGCCGACCCCTGCAGGACAAGCCATTGGATGAGAAGAACGCACATAAAGGCCACAAGTTCCTTAAGTAGCTTCTGGATTGATACTTTACCAAATTGTGAGATGTGATCGATGCACTTGTGTACGAGTAAAGGCACATCGGACTCCATCAGCTGCTGCCCTGATAACGTATCCCCTGAGGTGCTGCCGGCCTTCTGGATAGCTCCCACCCAACCAGAGAAGTCCAGCTTCCGCTCCCCGAGGATGTACGTTATCCTACAAAATACAGGTTTTCAATTATATAAAATACATAGATTTATAAAGCAATGTATAGAAAAATAAGATGGTTAATTTGTAACTGCTGCTTCATGAGGATGGAAGGATGTTATAGTATAAAGGTTATAGTACATATGCTTTATTAAATACACAGTAAAGAAAAAAGTGGCTGTATGGGGATTTGAACCCAGAACCTTCACACCACAGACAGCAGTCTTATAGTTACTGTGCTCTCTGCTCTGTTGCTACTCAAGCTGTTAAGAGTAGTTACAGATCACCAAGCCACTGTCTGGTTCAAAACATCTACACCTGATTCTAATTATTATTCATCATGTACCTAGCGGTGCAGAGCTCATTACTCTTTACTCTTTTAGGCACAGATAACACGGAAATAGCATGACTTTGATTGATCATAACTCCATGAGTTGAGCATGAATATTAAAAAGGAAAACACTTTTCCACTTGCTTCGATGCTCTCTGTATAATGGTGATGAGCACGTGGCAACCTTTGTGGTCCTATCAGCTAGTTTGATTGAAATTTTGATGCCTCCACTTGACCCTGAAGGGACGATTCTTTGGTGAAGGTTGAATTTATGGGCACTGATTTCCATACTGTAGGAGCAGGCTTGCAGTTATTAATGCAAGCGGCCTGCTTCTGAGCATGTGAGGGGGAAGGAGGAGGGTGTCAAATGCCAAACTGTCCAATGATATTAAAATATCCACCCCCTCTCTCCCTTTACCCAACATCGTACTCTACTGTTAAGATAAGAATTTGCCTTCAAACTTAACACTATTGGGTCAATTCACAGAATTTTGAAAAATACAATTTTTTCTAAAATGTCTTTATTGTCATTGCTTACATACGTCAAACGTGTGACGTTATCCCAACATACACTGGGAACACACCATGGTCCTGAACTGATGCTATAGGTCACTTATCAGTGATAACTATATCTCACAATCTCTTCTCTGTTCCAGCCTCTAGCATCCATCTTTAAAAAACTCACCTGGCTTCCTACAGACACTGCTCTCTCTGCCCTCACTCCCTGCCCCACTCCCACCCACCCTTGCGTTGTCTCAATTTATAGATACTCATCTGACTTACACCTGCTCACTCAGCATCACCTGCTTCAAATGATTCAACTAATTTAATACACACAAAAAAAAAAAAAAAAATATATATATATATATATATATATATATATATATATATATAATTACACACAACCCAGCTACTCTCCCATCTTGGTCACTAACAATTTTTCTTTTACTCTCACACCTTTATCTCATCTACTCCCTACACCTACACACTGTGTCGAAATGCTCTCTCACTTTTTTCTCCTCCTCATCTTCTACTGCCTCTCTCTCAGACTATCATTTGCAGCCTATCCATATCACACCCCCAATACTATAACCATCTCACCTTCCTTGCTTTCCTCTCCTCTTCTCTGCTCCCATGAGCTATTCTCTCTCCTCCAATCACAATCTCATCCCCTCCCCAACACTCATAAGCAGAAACATCACTGTAAGTCCCACTCCCATATTCTCTCACTCTCACTCCTCCTTCTGCAAGCTGCTGGAGACATATCCCCTAAACCAGGTCCCTCCCTCATTTCTACCTGCTTTCAGCCACGCTCTACTCCAAGGGCAGAAAACACCAGAAAAACACAAAATTTGATACCCATCACTTGTCACAAACCTTCCACTCTTCCTTTCTCCTGTGCTCTCTGGAACGCACGATCTATCTGCAATAAACTAACTTTCACTCATGACCTTTTCACTACCAACTCCCTCAATCTACTGGCTCTTACTGAAACCTGGCTCTCCTCTTCTGATACTGCCTCCCCTGCAGCACTCTCGCATGGGGGTTTTCACCTCAGTCACACACCTAGACCTGGGAACAAACAAGGTGGTGGTGTGGGTGTATTACTTTCTTCTCGCTGTACGTTCCACCTCATACCCCCTGTCCCATCCCTCCAATTTTCGTCTTTTGAAGCTCATACTATCCGCCTCTTCTCTCCTATCTCTCTACGTGTTGCTGTAATCTATCGCCCCCCAGGTACTTCCTCTCAATTTCTCGATCACTTTTCCGCCTGGCTCCCACACTTTCTTTCCTCCAACATTCCCACACTGATACTTGGTGACTTCAACATTGCCATTGACACCCCCACCTCCTCAGCAGCCGCCAAACTACTTGCACTCACCTCTTCCCTCGGCCTCTCACAACTTACAGATTCTTCAACTCACCATGCTGGTCACTCTCTTGACCTTATTTTTACCAATATTACCCACACCTCCAACCTAGTCATCCACCCTCTCCCTCTATCTGACCATCACCTCCTTACCTTCAACCTCAACACATCTTCCTCCTATCACTCTTCTTCAACCCCAGCCACAATAACCCACAGAAACCTTCTAGAACTCAACCCTACACAACTCTCCACTGTGCTCCAACCTCTTCTCAGCACTATCACCAACCTCAACTGCCCTGACACTGCCACCACACACTACAACTCTACTCTCACTTCCACTCTTGACACTCTGGCCCCCATAACTACACGCAGATGCCCTCAATCTCATCCACAACCATGGCACACTACACACACACGTTACATTCAGAAGTGCTCCCACACTGCTGAACGACTATGGAGGAAATCACGCTCCGCAGCAGATTTCCTTCACTACAAGTTTATGCTACGTTCCTACTCCTCTGCCCTCAACCTGGCCAAACAGCAGTACTTTACATCACTAATATCAACTCTGTCCTCTAACCCAAAACGTCTTTTTGCCACTTTCAATAATCTCCTTCGCCCACCACCTCCCCCCATCCCTTCCTGTCTCACGGCTGAAGACTTTGCCAACCATTTTACTCATAATACTCAATCTATCCACAATTAGCTCTCCTCTCACAGTGGCTCACACATTTCACTCTCTCAACTAACTCAACTAACCAACAACACCCAATCTACCCCACTCCATTCCCACAGCCACTCTGGACTACTTTACCCCTGCAACAGAAGATGAAGTCTCCGTCCTAATATCATCCTCTCACCTCACTACCTGTCCTTCAGATCCTATTCCATCTCAGCTCATCCCTCCCCTCTCTACTACACTTATCCCAGCTCTCACACATATCTTCAACCTTTCCCTAAACACCGCTACATTTCCATCATCTCTAAAACATGCCATAATTACACCCATCCGACTCTGACATTGCATCTAACTATCGCCCTATCTCTCTACTTCCCCTAGCTTCCAAACTGCTGGAGCGGCTCGTCTATAACCGCCTCACCAGTTTCATCTCCTCTAACTCTCTTCTGGACACTTTCCAATCCGGCTTTCGGCCCCAACACTCCACTGAGACAGCCCTCATAAAAGTCACCAACGACCTGCTCACCGCCAAGTCGAAAGGCCACTTTTCTATTTTGCTTCTCCTGGATCTCTCTGCTGCCTTTGACACCGTTGACCATTCAATTCTACTCCACATTCTCTCCTCCCTCGGCATACGAGACACTGCTCTCTTGTGGTTCTCATCATACCTCCAAGAACGATCATTTAGCGTCTCCTTCTCCGGCACATCTTCTTCTCCTCACCCCCTGTCTATTGGCGTACCCCAAGGATCAGTCCTAGGCCCGCTCCTCTTCTCCATCTACACATCCTCACTCGGCACCCTAATAAACTCTTTTGGGTTCCAGTACCATCTCTATGCAGACGACACCCAAATCTATCTCTCAGCACCAGATCTATCCCCCTCTCTTCTAGCACACGTCTCCGACTGCCTCTCTAGTATATCCTCCTGGATGTCCACCCACCATCTGAAACTCAACATGTCTAAGACTGAACTCTTAATCTTCCCACCCTCTACTACAGCTTCAATTCCTCACATCTCTCTCTCTGTCAACAACGCCATCATCACTCCCACCTCCCAAGCCCGTTGTCTCGGGGTTCTACTGGACCCTGCCTTCTCTTTCATCCCACACATACAGTCTCTAACCAAATCCTGTCTTTTCCATCTAAAACACATATCCAAAATACGCCATTACCTTACACAAGACACTACTAAGATTCTAATACACTCTCTCATCATTTCTCGTCTTAACTATTGCAACTCGCTCCTTGTTGGCCTGCCCATCACTCGCCTCTCCCCACTTCAATCCATAATAAATGCCTCCGCCAGACTCATCTTCAGTACACATCGTTCAGTGTCGGCAGCTCCTCTTTGTCAATCACTCCACTGGCTTCCCTTAGCCTCCAGAATAAAGTTTAAAATCTTGACCCTAACTTATAAAGCCCTCAACAACAGCGCACCCCCATACGACCTTCTTCTTTCTACCACTCTTGTCACCTCCTCTCACTCCCGCCTCCATGACTTTTCTCGCGCTGCCCCTATTCTCTGGAACTCCTTGCCTCGCTTCACCAGACTATCCTCCTGCCTTAAATCCTTCAAAACATCAATAAAAACCCTCCTCTTTAAAGAAGCCTATAACCTTCCTCCCTAACATGCTCAGCACTACTCTCTCCCTACTGTACCACATACAAACTTTAACCTTTAGATTGTAAGTCTGCGAGTTTCAATCCTGCGCGGCGCTTTAGGGAAAGCGCTATGGACACTGGATCCCAAGCTCAAAGACAGGCCCATCCACTCTTTGCAATGTGTGAATCTTGAACTTGTCATTGCCTGTAACTTAACTTATGTATAGCGCTACGGAATATGTTGGCGCGTTACAAATAAACGATAATAATAATAATAATAATAACTACACCCCATTATTTAATATTTATTCTGAAGGCAGACAGGCCCACTTTAAACACAGTTTCTGAACACAGAAAAGGCAGTCAATCGATCAATAAATAAAGTAAATAAATAAATATATAAATGAGTAAATAAATACAGAGAGCATCTCATGTGACCCCACTCACCTCCCTTTCTCCACCAGTACGAGCACATCCTTATCTGGGACGGCTGAAATAAACATGAAATAAAGAAAGGTTTTAATTTATATTTATATTTGTTTAGCCATTCAGTTATGTCAGACTCTCTGTGAGGCAGTAGCCCGCCACTGCCCTTCTGAGCTCACTCAAGCTCATGTTAATTGCTTTAGTGACCTATCCATTTCTGCCATCTCCATCCATATATTACTACGGGGAATACCAGAGTTCTAACTATGCTGACCTTTGTTTATAGTGTAATACCTTTACTTTTTGCTAGCTTGTCCAGACTTGCTATAGCTTTCCTCCCCCGAAAAGTAAATGTCTTTTAATGTCATAGCCACAGTCACCATCTTCAGAGATCTTGGGTCCCAGGAAAATAAAATCTGTCACTGCCTCCACTCCTTCTCTATATATTTGCCACAACCTTAGATACGCCGATGATACTACTCTGATGGCTCAAAGTGAGGAGGAACTAAAGGACTTATGATGAGGGTAAAAGAAAAGAAACCTGCTGCTCAACATTAAGAAGATCATGGCAAACGGCAATCACAGTTCCTGGCAAGTAGATGGGGAAGAAGTGGAGGCAGTGACAGATTTTATTTTACTGGGATCTAAGATATCTTCATATGGGGACTGTAGTCATGAAAATGTTTGCTTCTGGGGAGAAAAACTATGGCAAGTCTGGATAAGCTATTACTATCAACAAAGGTCTGCATAGTTAGATCTCTGGTATTCCCAGTAGTAGTAGAGTTGGACCACAAAGAAGTCTGAGAGCCGGAGAATTGACGCCTTTAAGCAGTTTTCTCCAACACCACAATTCAGAGTCGCTTGGACTGCAAGAAGATCCAGTCTTCCAATACAACAGGAAATTAAGCCAAACTGTTCACTGGAAGGTATGATCATGAGGCTGAAGCCCAAATATTTCTCCATATCATGAGACGGCAGGATTCCCTAGGGAAGACTCTGATGCTGGGAGTGATTGATGGCACAAGAAGAAAGTGACGGTAGAGGTGGAGATGGATCGATAAGGTCATTGAATAATGAACATGAGCTTGATCAAGCTCAGAAGGGCAGTGACTGAGAGATATGCCTGGTGTGCCGAGCTCCATGGGGTCAGGAAGAGTTTGACACGACTGAACAACAACAAAAAAATTAAACTTTATTATTTGACAACAACATAGTCTGGCCTAGTCCTATACTCATCAGAAGCTCCGCCATCTTTCTCCACCATCTTGCTCTATACTAGTGTACCATTGCACGGTTACCCAAGACATACACAGCTCAGACAACTTCCTCAGGTGTATGACCTCCACGGTGTCATTGTCCTCAAAGTAAGTGTAGAGCCTGGTCCTGCAGAGCGAGAACCAGCCGACCATTGCGCGCTCCAAGCTCCGCCCTCCCTTGTACTGCAACCTCCCGATCCGCTCGAAATCATGATTGAGAAGCTCTTCAGCCTTCAGGGGGAGGAAGCACTGCCAAGAGAGACGGGACACACTGCATTTCTGTAAGAGAACCAATGGGCATCCATATTGTACTGGAGGCCCAACCAAGACTTGGCCAACATACCTTGGTGATGGATTTAATCCACTCTCTGGCCTCCTCAGTACTGTCCACACCAAACAGGTAGAGCCGCTCCGACTGGGTGTAGATCTCGAACGTGCTCTCAAACCTGCAAAGGGAAAAGCAAGTGTGTTATTACCTAGAGGCTTTAACTAATTAATTAAGAACTGCTCGTTAATATAATGCATATTCAAGGACCTAAAATAATTAAATAACAGACTCAGCCACGGCTCTATAAGGTCAGTAGGGGGCGCTGTGCAGGCAGCTCTAAATGTTCACTCACAAAGTCTACTATTGGTTGGCTGGAGAGTTGCTGTGTTAAAGTGGTTTCCTTAGCTACCATATGAATGATTGTTTGGCATATTATCACAAAATCCTTTAGCCCCGCCTCTCAACAAATGCCCACTGGAGGCTGACACTCTAATCTTTGAAAGTGAATTTAATATTTAGACCATAAGAGAGACATGGGAGGCTTCTGGATCTCACTAGGAATATGATATCCCTGGATATCTATTTACTTTATTATATTAAGCAGTGCTTATAAGGTATGTTTTTTTTTTTTGCCTAAAATTAAACAATTTGGACTGCAAGAAGATCCAGTCTTCCAATACAACAGACTGTTCACTGGAAGGTCTGATCATGAGGCTGAAGCCCAAATATTTCTCCATATCATGAGACGGCAGGATTCCCTTGTGAAGACTCTGATGCTGAGCTGCAGAGGCCAGGCCCTGGTCGGGTCTGCCCTCTGCAGCTCATGAAGACACAGACTCTAAAGTGCAGCGTTTCAAATTAGCCTGTCCGTGACCTCTCTCAAGTAGCATGTAGCAGAATGTTGCCAGTGATTGATTACTATGAAACACTGCGCTTCCTGTACTTATAAGTACACTTCATGAGCTGCAGAGGGGAGATCCATACAGGGGCTATCTGTAAATACAGAGCTTATAAGAACGTATTAATAAAATAAAGTACATGTCAGTAAATAGATACCCAGAGACATTATATACCTAGTAACACCCAGGAGCCTGCCATATCTCTTTAAACAGGAATGATTTGAATGCGCTATGCATAATTAAGACAACAAGCTGATTCGTTAGTACATTACAGAGTCTGTTAGATCCTACGTGAGACATATTGATCTGTTAGTTATTATAATAAATTGCCTGTCTAGGCCAGTGCATTGCATTCTGGGAAGTAGAACCAGACCTTCACCATACATAACTGAAAGGAAAAGCAATTCTGCTGCACCTAATATAATATCCAGGGAATTTACCCATAATCCTGCTCTTACCCATGGGTATCGGGAGGGTTGACCGCGATGCACACAATCTCCTCCATCTTGATCTCGCCATTGGGCGTTGAGCTGTGGTTGTTCTCATAGTAGCTGAGAATGTCGTCATTGAGAACGCACCAACGCCGACTGAACTCTGGGACACGGAAAAGGAAAGGGAGATAAAACTAGAACGCTGTACATCAGGTAGTGTATCTATATAATGTGCCACTTAAAGGGATTTCATTTTAAAGAGCATTAAAAACTGGCTATACATTGTACTAGGAGTTTTTCATTACAGTAAATCATTTCTGAAATACTTAGAATAATCTATACAGATAAAAGGACAGTCATTCTTCACTGGACTTACCTTCCTTTGCCTTCTTCTCACTCACTGGCTTGGTCATAGATGAGGTCTTGTACAGGAAGCCATTGTGCGTGATGGACGGGCGCGTGACATAATACTGCCGCTCCATGTTGTTTCCAAAGTCCAGACGTGGAATTTCTGTCAAGGAAAAAAACAGCATTCATAAGAGTCATTTTGTAAGCAGCTCTCAGAAGTGATTAAGTGTCAGATGCGCAATATGTCCAATGATAAAAGAGAGGGATTAAATCCAACACGTTTCGTCCAGATATGACTTCCTCAGAAATAAAATAGCATCCATAGGAGTTATTGCTAGCAGTAATACTACCAGCCCTGCATGTGCGTTCCCCTCCTGTATTTACATGTTTCCTACATCTTTCTTTGGTCTCTCTTCTTTTCTCCAAACTATACCTATTAACGGGTCATTTACCTCCCAAAAGTGCTCTTCATGGTGTGAAAGAGCACACGATTATATGTTAAAATGACGATTGGCTTTGGTTTAATTACACTGATAACAGCTAAAAAATCTGCAGTCTTAGGTCTGTTTACAAACAAACTGCTGACTATTCATGACTAACTGCATCGACAAGCTCTGTGGACACAGGATTTATGGCTTCTTTCTGCTTTCAGGAATGTAATCAGCTATCAGTTAACCCACAAGTACATATTTACCCATTTTCAGCAGTCATTTCCCGACACAGATTAATGTGTGTCTGCACACAGCTCTTGCTGTCAGTCTCTCTGGAGGCATGCCTAATTCTCATGATTTTTTTTTGGTAAAAAAAGGCACTTATTTCAAACATTAAAAAAGTATTTAAACATATTTTTAGGAGTAATTTGCAGGTGTGCTCAAAGAATGCACTGGCCGTAAAATTTATCATCAAACAGAGCACTGAAAATCAAGTGATTTTTTTAAAAATAGTCACAAAATATTTTGCAATCCTCACACACGCCTCCCTAAAGGCTGTATGGATCTTCCAAGACTTGCAGGTCCTGAAAGGTACAAACCACGCAATGACATTCAGATATCTATACAAGGGGTTTGCTGCAACCAACAATGTCAGCTTATTCCTTTGGGGGGTTTTGACATCATAGTATTCATTTTAAAATATATTATTGTTCAGTTCCCCACAAAATGTTAAACAGCTAATTGTTATTTTATATATATATATATATATATATATATATATATATATATATATATATATATTCAGTACATTTTTCATAATATGTCATCAGTGATGTCATTATTTCTATAACAACCCACATTGCTGAAAACTATATATGTGGCTAGCGACTTGCCCGTCAAAAAATTACGGCATAAGATTGTAAGGCAGATAATGGTCTTTTGTTGAGACATTAATTTTGTTGGTGTTCCGAGATTAGTAGTGTATGAAAACATTTTTGTGGCAGGGAAAAATACCAAAATAAGCATTTAAACACTTACCTCAAAGATAGCAAAATATATTTTAATTTCTGTCAGTTGAAACTTAGGGTTAACACCCTCCAAACCCAGGCTAAACTGGTATACAATTTGAAAAATAGTTTTGGCCAATCAGGAGGAAGTAAAGACTGAAACATTTGTATCACAATCTGGCTGTTGCTGTCTGTTTTTTTCTCTCTGCCTGTCTCCTTATGGGTAATTTCCGTTGTGACCTCACCAAGCATCATTTTGAGGTCACACACTGTACCCTGCAGGGTACACTTTATGTAAGCTTCCTAGGGGTGTGCACATGCACATATCAGTATCTAGAAAATAAATATGAAAGTACATTCAACTTTTCAATATAATAAATATTTTTCTATATATTTTTTTGTGCAGTGAAGTGTTTCAAGTTAGCCTCTCTCAATTGGTTACTATGAGACACTGCACACTCTATACTTCAAAGCACACTGTCTTCATGAGCTGCAGAGGGGAGAGAGCAGTTAGGATCTATTTGTTGGATTTTAGGCAGAAACAATGGAACTTATAAGGCCTTCTTAATAAAATAAAGTACATAAAAGTAAATATATAAACAAGGACCACAGAATATGTCGGCGCGCTACAAATAAACGATAATAATAACAATATCTAGTAAACGTCCCGTGTCCATCTAATACAGAAAGGAGTGTCATTACCTCCACACACCACTAGGTGGCAGCACGTGTCTATTAAAGGACAACTGCACAATGAAATATGTTTATGTCTGAAAACTGACTCTGAGCATAATTAGCAGGAAACAAGTCACAAAGCTGGTTTTCAATAAAAAATAAATGCAGATGGCTCTGCCTGACCCTGGAGAGATCCAGTATTGGTTGTTGTGTGTGTGTGAGGGGGGCGCTTACATTTCTGGAGAGCTGAGGTTGCATCTACTGATGTCTCTGGGCCTACTTTTATCTAACTGGGCTGCAATTTTTTGTCCTTTTAAATTAATGAGCTTTCTATTAGACCTATTATCAATATCAAAATTGAACGTTCCAATGGATTCAGAATCCCTCTCTGTACAGGTAGTTGATTAACAGAAACCAAAATGTTAGCTGGCGTGGCTGCATAATTCCATGAAAACTTTAAAAAATATATGATATTTTCTAGTGTTCAGTGTGTGACCTCTAAAGGCAATGATGGTTGGTGGGGTCACAGCGGAAATTACCCATAAGGAGACAGGCAGAGAGAAAAAAACAGACAGCAAAGGCCAGATTGTGATACAAATGTTTCAGTATTTACTTCCTCCTGATTGGCCAAAACTATTTTTCAAATTGTATACCAGTTTAGCCTGGGTTTGGAGGGTGTTAACCCTAAGTTTCAACTGACAGAAATTAAAAGATATATTGCTATCTTCGAGATAAGTGTTTAAATGCTTATTTTGGTATTTTTCCATGCAACAAAAATGTTTCCATACACTACTAATTCCGCTCTATCAGATTCACTCACAATCCAGCTCACTTACATATCCCTTTAAGGTAGCAGTGCTGGATGTGGCAAAGTAAGGCTGGAAAAACACAGAACATTGGGAAGTTAAAGTATATTTTAAATATATGACTACAGTGGCCCCTTAAAGTATATATAAGTCTCCCTGTGTTTCCCTGTCTCTAATCTATTACATGCTTCTTATATCAGACACTCACATCACACGGAGTCATTATATACACATAGATTTATTTTAATAAAACATAAAAAACTTGTTTTCCACACCCCCAGAGCTGCTTACATAGGCACCTGGTACCTACCAATTGAAATACTGCATTTGGGTATGGTTTTTAACCCTTTATTAACCTTCATGCCAGCAGCAGCTCAATGCAGAGATATACAGATAAGTGACAGACTCTTCCAGTTTCCTTCTACACATCCCGTGATACCTTCCTGCACAAACTGCCATCACTGATTGTAATAAAACGTATAGCTACCTGTGATTGGCCACAACGAATTGTGAATTTTATGCACGAGTGTGAACTCATAAAAGCAACTGCTTGCATACCCAAGATATTTAGCAGATTTTTAGATATTTTAATTGTTTATTTTGGTATTTGTTCACTACTGATTCTCATCTATCAGATGCATTCATAATCCAGGAAACTTAGATATGCCTTTAACAAATTCAGCTCCGACCCCCTCCATCCCTAGTTATAGTGACCCTATTAGTTTAGACAATAAAAGCAAACAAAATGTATCAAAATGGGGTCTAATGGGTTAAGGAATATATTGAAGACTGTACACCTTTAAGGCTTAAAGGGCAATAAACCCCAAAATGAACACTTTTAAACAAGTACTTTTTAGCTTATCAAAGTGAAAATACCTCTGTTAGACTGTGAGTATGGTTATTTTCTCTTCAAGTAATTGTTCTTTTAAACTTTTGACCAATCATTTTGTGCATTTTTAAATGCAAAGAAGCAAATATGGGAGGTCCATATACCTTTAAATGACAGATTGTGCTGCATCACTTTGTGCTAGATTAGCAAAAGCCTCATATGTTTGTGATGTACGCAACAAGCTACATCAGCAGCTGTGGAAGTCATGGGCATAAAAACATATTTAGAGAAAATCTTCATTTTAGCAGACTCTGCTGGTGCCTGGAAGCTGCCATGATGGTCATACAGAGCAGAGTAAGCAAGTCTGACAAGTATCTTATCACGATGCCTCTACTGAGGGTGGTACTGTGCTTAAAGCATGTCTGGGCTAAGTGCAAGACCATTCTGATAATTAATTAAGACAACGTTTTATGTAGATAGAATGGGCAAATCAGATGGGCCTTTTTGTTTCTTATCTACATTTCTATATCTCTGCCCGGTGTCTGACCCGCGGCCCATGTGATGAGCGACTCACTTATTCCTGGATTTAGTTCCTTCTCACAGCTCCTGGGACCTGACTGGAAAGTTCAAGTATGAGGAAGACACAAATCCATCTGTTTTGGGAAGGGGGATTATGGGCCGTGCTGAGGAGGAGGTTATCCAGGGAGAGGTGCGGCGCCAGAGCCAGCAGAGATTATGTATTATCACAAACAGGTGTACAGAGTGCGTTAAAGGGAAAGCGATATCCCAGAAAACCTTCACTAAGAGTCCAAACCAGATGTTACATTGTGTCCTGCTGTAATAAAGTGACACAGGAAGAGTCCCAGGTATTGCTCAATTATATACATAGAAATAAACGGGAACACACTGAATACACTGGGCCAGGGCCACTAACACCTATATAGTGATTATATCCAATCCCGATACAGAAGAACCAGAACCTCAATGTATCAAGCAGATGATCCATAGCTGGATATAAATATAAACAATTGTGTGATATATATTAATCCCCACCAATATATAAACCCCCCACCAGTTTATACAGTGGATATAAAAAGTCTACACACCCCTGTTAAAATGTCAGGTTTCTGTGCTGTAAAAAATGAGACAAAGATAAATCATTTCAGAAAGTTTTTCCCCTTTAATTTGACCTATAAACTGTACAACTCAATTGAAAAACAAGGGGAGAGAGAGGGGGAGAGAGAGAGGGTGAGAGAGAGAGGGTGAGAGAGAGAGGGTGAGAGAGAGAGGGTGAGAGAGAGAGGGACAGAGAGGGAAAGGGAGAGAGAGAGCGCAAGAGAGAGAGAGAGCGCAAGAGAGAGAGAGAGCGCAAGAGAGAGAGAGAGCGCAAGAGAGAGAGAGCGCAAGAGAGAGAGAGCGCAAGAGAGAGAGCGCAAGAGAGAGAGCGCAAGAGAGTGAGAGCGCAAGAGAGTGAGAGCGCAAGAGAGAGAGCGCAAGAGAGTGAGAGCGCAAGAGAGTGAGAGCGCAAGAGAGTGAGAGCGCAAGAGAGTGAGAGCGCAAGAGAGTGAGAGCGCAAGAGAGTGAGAAAGAAAGAGAGACTGAGTGAGACATATTTAAAATAACCACTTGAATGTAGGTACAAAACTATTCAGCCTTTATTACATACAATAATGCTGCTGCGTGCGGATTAATGTTCTAAGGTGAGAGAAGACTGACCGAGGAAGAAACTTCTATCTGCAAGATTGGGATGTGGCAGCTACAATTGCCAATACTTCTAACACAACTAATGGAGGGTGTCTTAGTCTATAATGACACACTCTCAAGATATAAGTAGCAGCAGAAGCAGCCAGCGTATTTATTCATTGGCTTTCTGCAATCATTTTCACTATGACTACAGTGGCCAGTTACTGAAGACCGGACTAATAAAGTGTTAGTGAGCCTGATTACAAGAGCTGGAGACACACATACATACATAACACACACAACACCACAAATCATTAATCTAAAAAAAAAAAATCCTCGCCATATTAAGGTCCCCTTCGGTTTCTTTACCAGAAGAAGCTATTAATCTTGTAGAGTTTCCTGTTAGTTACTCACAATCCGGCCAAGTTTGGAGAATTTATTATGATTCATTCAAATTGTCCGACCCTGTGAGCCGGCTCCTCTGATCTTCTTTGTTCCTGAAATGAATCACCCTGAGCTTTGTATTAACTAAAGGCCAGAAACTTCACCACCATTTATCCTTTCCTAGGAACTCGTTAATTGCCCGGTGAACTTTACTGACAGGGCCCCACCTGCTGCACTTGAGGCATCTAAAGACGGGTTGTGGGTCATTGACCTAAACTAGCGATGAGCAACATGCAGTCCGGGCCCAACAGGTTCTCTGGGGCTCCATTCTTACATAAAAATATCATATCTGTGTAATTGGCCCACATTTGGATCCATCTGACCCCCATTGGTTTCTATACTTCTGTTATCAACTTGACACACACATACAGGGTCACTTGTGTGGTTCTCTCTATCTTTTTGGCGTTTGACCTCTGCTTGTTTTATTAATCTATGGTACTATGATACCCTATCCTTGACTTGGTCTCTAGATTCCCTCTGACCCCTGTCTTTACTCTATCTTCACTCTACTGGGTGCCATACTATCTTATGTTACTGTACTGGGTGCCATACTATCTTACGTTACTGTACAGGGTGCCATACTGTGTTATCTTACTGTACAGGGCGCCATACTGTCTTATGTTACTGTACAGGGCGCCATACTGTCTTATCTTACTGTACAGGGCGCCATACTATCTTACGTTACTGTACAGTGCGCCATACCGTCTTATCTTACTGTACAGGGTGCCATACTATCTTAGTTTACTGTACGGGGCGCCATACTGTCTTATCTTACTGTACAGGTTGCCATACTGTCTTATCTTACTGTACGGGGAGCCATACTGTCTTTTATTCCCTTACAGGGTGCCATACTGTGTTATCTTACTGTACAGGGCGCCATACTGTCTTATCTTACTGTACAGGGTGCAATACTATCTTATGATACTGTAGGGGCGCCATACCGTCCTATCTTACTGTACAGGGTGCCATACTATCTTATGTTACTGTACGGGGAGCCATACTGTCTTATCTTAATGTACAGGGCGCCATACTGTCTTATCTTAATGTACGGGGTGCCATACTATCTTACGTTACTGTACAGGGCACCATACTGTCCGATCTTACTGTATAGGTGGCCATACTGTCTTATCTTAATGTATGGGGCGCCATACTGTCTTATGTTACTGTACGGGGAGCCATACTGTCTTTTATTAGTGTACAGGGCGCCATACTGTCTTATATCACTGTACAGGGCGCCATACTGTCTTATGTTACTGTACAGGTGGCCATACTGTGTTATCTTACTGTACAGGGCGCCATACTGTCTTATATCACTGTACAGGGCGCCATACTGTCTTATGTTACTGTAAGGGGCTTTATACTGTCTTATCTTCCTGTACAGGGCGCCATACTGTCTTATGTTACCGTAAGGGGCTTTATACTGTCTTATATTCCTGTACAGGGTGCCATACTGTCTTATGTTACTGTAAGGGGCTTTATACTGTCTTATCTTCCTGTACAGGGCGCCATACTGTCTTATGTTACCGTAAGGGGCTTTATACGGTCTTATATTCCTGTACAGGGCGCCATACTGTCTTATGTTACCGTAAGGGGCTTTATCCTGTCTTATATTCCTGTACATGGCGCCATACTGTCTTATGTTACCGTAAGGGGCTTTATCCTGTCTTATATTCCTGTACATGGCGCCATACTGTCTTATGTTACCGTAAGGGGCTTTATCCTGTCTTATATTCCTGTACATGGCGCCATACTATCTTCAGGTAAGTGCCCAGTGTGCGTGACACGGGTTCCTCTCCAGGTTAGTCAGGAAAGTCCTTGTTAGATAGAACCTGCTATTATATATCAAGCGCCCGGGTTACTGATACTCTATCACATGTAGAAATGGAGCCGGCTTGTTGATGGTTAACTAAAAAAATGGAGAGCGCGTAGAGCCAATCATGTTGCCACAAGTTTAATAAGACACTAATAAAAGTTTACTTACAAGATATAATCTATGTTCTGGAATGTTATTGATGCAAATCAAGACAGACATATTTAACATAATAATAAAGGTTATGTTTTATGCAGTTTAATTAACTCAATAGATTCTCCCTACTTTACGTTTTGGAGTGAGTACTCGATATAAGATACTATATAAGGGTCCTTGTAAACGTGTAACACTCGTTATCCCAATAAACAGATTCCTTCAAGGATGGATTTTCAGATTATTTGTTTTTCTCAGGTTATTACCGACGTTCCTTATCAGTGATACAATATAACAAGCACAACACAACAAAAAATAGCTGTTCTTTCAGCACGTTCATACAGTACACAGAGGCCTAACACATCCCTGCCTGAGACTACACTGGCCTGTCTGAGCCTCAGCAAGCCGTCGTATATATCTGTGCCTGAGACTACACTGGCCTGTCTGAGCCTCAGCAAGCCGTTGTATATATCTGTGCCTGAGACTACACTGGCCTGTCTGAGCCTCAGGAAGCTGTCGTATATATCTGTGCCTGAGACTACACTGGCCTGTCTAAACCTCAGCAAGCCGTCGTATATATCTGTGCCTGAGACTACACTGGCCTGTCTGAGCCTCAGCAAGCTGTCGTATATATCTGTGCTTGAGACTACACTGGCCTGTCTGAGCCTCAGCAAGCCGTTGTATATATCTGTGCCTGAGACTACACTGGCCTGTCTGAGCCTCAGGAAGCCGTCGTATATATCTGTGCCTGAGACTACACTGGCCTGTCTGAGCCTCAGCAAGCCATCGTATATATCTGTGCCTGAGACTACACTGGCCTGTCTGAGCCTCAGCAAGCCATCGTATATATCTGTGCCTGAGACTACACTGGCCTGTCTGAGCCTCAGCAAGCCATCGTATATATCTGTGCCTGAGACTACACTGGCCTGTCTGAGCCTCAGCAAGCCGTCATATATATCTGTGCCTGAGACTACACTGGCCTGTCTAAGCCTCAGCAAGCCGTCGTATATATCTGTGCCTGAGACTACACTGGCCTGTCTGAGCCTCAGCAAGCCGTCGTATATCTCTGTGCCTGAAACTACACTGGCCTGTCTGAGCCTCAGCAAGCCATCGTACATATCTGTGCCTGAGACTACACTGGCCTGTCTGAGCCTCTGCAAGCTCTCTAATTAAACCATGTGCAGGCCTAATTAGTTTAGTGTTTGGGAGGGAATGGGTGTGTCTAACATGATAGACAGGTCCTCACCCTTACTGACCCCTCCCTCTGTACACTCCATCACACTCCTCTATTCTTTTTATGCACATTATGATTATTTTGGGGTTCTTAGCACCACCCCAATGTGAACTATTAGTGGCTACCACGATAATTTGGTCAGTGTCTGGGGCTCCACATAATAAAAAGACAAAGTCACACATGGCGATGAACTATCACACCCAGACACAGTGCCAGAGCAACTGCTGGTGCAGCAGGTGCAAAGCACCAGGGCCTACAACAGAACAGATACATTATACCAGAATACTACAGGATCATGCCCGGAGAGGAAGGAAACCAGACTTACACCGTGCAATCACTGACAAAATACAACATATCTGGAGTGGGCGCAACCTGAGACATAACAATATAAGAAGGATTATGTGAAGGCTCAGCCAGGGTCTTGTAATCACGTCTCTCCTCCATATACCAAATCTGACAAGAGAACTAAATGGCAGAGCGAGACCCATTGGACGTCTCGCTGTCTCAAGATACAGATTTACTCCAATAATACTTTTTTTTGTGCATGTTCTGCATATCTGCTAATGTTGTTATTTTTGGACAAACGGGTGAGTTTTTTACCCAACTACCGTGATTGGGATCTTAGAGAAGCCACTACCTGCTTATCTAAGCTCCAGTACATTACTGACGAGGGCCGGGCACAGGTACGTTATCTTGCTGTGGCATGCCCAGTTAGTATATTATAATAATGATAAGACTTTAACACTTAAACGTCCATGTGACAGATCTTATTTATCCATCTGGGCTTGTTGTGCTGGGAGACATGATCATGGCAGATAGAGTGGGGGGACGCTTAAAGGGCCGCTACAGAGTTATTTGACCAGTACGCACCAAACTAACAACATGACCATCTGTGCAAGTCACATAAAATATTTTTAGGAACATTTTTGGAGTGCGGGAATCCATTTTGTGTTTATTACATCACATCCTGAGAGCTGGGTGATGGGGTGTGTTTTTAGATATCAGTAGAGGGAGGGGTGGGAAGGAAGGAACAGACAGAAATCCAGAGCCTCTTTTGATAACTGGATCAGATTGAAATTGGCACCGCACTCCTTCCCCCTCATAACTTCAAAAGATGCAACCACAGCACTCCAGATATATAATGACATTTATACGCAGACTTATGGCCCGGCTCATTGGCTTGCGGGCCGGCATTGTCAGCGCACATTGTATTGTCATTGATTTATAAATGTATCTGTATTATATCACATTAATAATTCATGTTCCTCAGGAGTCTAAGACTGAAAAGGTTTTATATTTACCCATAAATTATATTAACAGGAAAATAAAAAATAAAAAACTATAATTAATGTTCTCAGCTTTTCATATTAAATATGTTTTTCAACCTGAATATTTGGCAATACATAAATTTTACCAAAAATAAAACAATTATCTTATTTCTGGCGGAGTTTGGAGAATATCAAAGAATATTCCATATTGTGTTTGTTTCATTATTTCCTAAAGGGTGTGCTTGGAGGAGGGGTGGGGAGGATTTGGTAGATAAGTATATCATATTAAATTCAACACCAAACTCATATGCTTATTAGCAGGCAGCTTGATTGCAAACTGCTCCTGCTTAAATGTAAATGCCCCCCTGACCGTCGCTGTTGTATCATGGATGCCTCTACGGACCATCATATTGTTTTCTAATTAACAATTAGTTTTAAGAATTTTCCCTGCCTAATTATGGGCTTAGTCAGACACAAGGTATCAACCATACTGTATATTTGGTTATTTAAAGTGACAGAACACGAGCTCCGCCTGCAGAGCATTTACCTGATGTCTTGTTCTGCAGCAGGAACTCCATCTGCAGCCTCTGCCCAGCCTGCTCCGCCAACGCTACGGGGTGCGGGTAGAAGGGATCCTCGGAGTGACAGCTTACATCGGCCCCACAGAAAACCAACGCCTGGGTCTCAGTGAGGTCACTGGTGGTCACCGTGGCACACAGGGCCTGGAGAGACAAGGACAGGGATTAGGGGGCATTACCAAATTACAAAGGGTCACTGTGGCCATACATTGGAAATATCCTCTTATTATTGTTCATTCGCTTGCCTCTAGCATCATTACATTTTCAGTGTCTCTGACTGTTTTATTTTCTTCTCTTGCACTGTGCTGGCAGCACTGCTTTGTACATGGTCAATAGCATTGGGAATCAGCCCTGATCTACTGTGTGCACTGTGCTGAATCACAGCAGTGCTGCCCCATCACCAGAAATAAACAGTGCAGCATGGGAGAATAAACAGGCAGAGGCACTGAAACGTGAATATCTGTAAAGGCAAATAAGGGAGTAAAATATGGAAAACCTTTTGGGGAGTACATTTTTTTTTTTGTATAATTACTCCAATGTAAATTCAGATTGAAAAGTGTTTATTATATTATAATGGCGTGAAGGACAAACGTAAACCCCTACAGAAAGCAAATAATAATAATAATAGTAAACATAATTTATTATTCTTATTACATTAATATGTTATTAGTATATTGATATAATAATAATAATAATATATTTTTTGCTATTATTATTATTATTAATAATATATTATTAATACATTTATTATACTAGTGACTTGCCCGTCAAAAATGATGGCAATAAAATTAACCCACGGCTAAGCACCTTCCATTATACATTTCGGGGGGGGGGGGGGGCAATAGGTGGGGGTGCATGCTGCTTCTCCCCACCCCACATCCCCTCAGTATTAATATTACTTGGGTCCTTCCTAAGCTTCATAATTACTTTTTAGTTTTCCTTAAGTATCCTGCACAAGGTACAAACGTCTTATGCAGTTCCTTAGAGGGAACACAAGACTTTCTTAATGTCTGCAGATGAAGAGCCGTTTCCCAACAAAAGCAATCTCAACTATGACAAGAAGCCACTTCACTTGAAGGTAAATACTAAAAGCCCAAGGAGCCTGTAAGTGCTGCACGTTATAGTCTGAGATCCTTAGTATGTGATAGTGATAGGATAGTGATGGGGTCAGGTGGAAAGTCTCCGAGGGTCACCCAATAACACCAATCTTATCTAATGCCCACCCAACAGAGGTAAGTACGGTTATCATATACTTCTACCTACCCAAAGTCCTTAAAGGGACATGGCAGGATCCTGTCTATTACTAGGTATATAATATACCTGGGTATCTATTTATGTACTTTATTTTATTATGAAGTGCTTATAAGCTCTGTGATTACGGCCTAAAATCACACAAATAGTTCCTGTGTGGGTCTACCCTCTGCAGCATATGCAGGCACATATGTGCAGTCGAGTGTCCTAGCCTATCAGGGACCATCTCTCTGAAACACGCTGCTGAGAAGTGGTCCCTGATAGGCTAGGACACTACACTGCCCATCCAGCCCTACAGAGTCTGTGCCTGCATATGCTGCAGAGGGCAGACCCATACAGGGACTATTTGTGCGAGTTTAGGCAATAAAAACAGAGCTTATAAGCACTAATTAATAATAAAAAAAGTCAGTAAATACATACACAGGGATATTATATACCGAGACCTTCCATGTTCCATAAGATCACGCAGATGTCCATGAGCAGTGGATACAAATCT
Organism: Discoglossus pictus; assembly: GCA_027410445.1. Lineage (NCBI taxonomy): Eukaryota > Metazoa > Chordata > Amphibia > Anura > Alytidae > Discoglossus > Discoglossus pictus. The sequence goes on from CM050164.1 coordinate 469,366,479, forward strand.
GGAAACTCTCATTGACATGCAATGTGCTGCAGGACCCTCTGTCCATGAAAGGGTTAAATAGGCACCAGTTATGTGAACTAAACTGGATAACGGACAAGATATATTTAGATATAAAAGAGCTTTCCAAATATACCATATCAAAGTCATTATTCCTTACTACACATCTTCATCCATGGCTGATTATGTCTGTTACTTTCTCTGTATGCTCGTTCACTAATGAGTTTTTCATTTGGTACGGTCAGTTTTATATGGCACATTTCTACAGTCTTTGCATAAATACAATAATACATATATATACATACACATGTTTGTACACTGAGCCCCAAACTCACTAGTAAGGATACACAAAGTTATTCTTAGTTTAGTGCCCCCCCACCTGACACCCTCCTCAGAATAAAGGAAGTTCTCTTATTTATGTGACATGATATAAATAAGAATAATATCTGATAGGTCCGCCCCCGGTGTATACAGAGAGTTCCTGTAAACATCCTGGGGTTTATATATATATTATAATGGCACATAACGTGGGGGGTACGAGTCAGTGACTTGTTATTTCAGGCCCTTCCAGAACATTAACAGTGTCTGTAATACATAAAGGGACATTGCAGGTTCCTGGCTGTTACTATGTATATAATATCCCTGGGTATCTATTTACTGACATGTACTTTATTTTATTAAGAAGCGCTTAGAATCAAACAAATAGTCCCTGTATGGGTCTACCCTCTGCAGCATATGCAGGCACATATGTGCAGTCTAGTGTCCTAGCCTATCAGGGACCATCTCTCTGAAACATGCTGCTGAGAAGTGGTCCCTGATAGGCTAGGACACTACACTGCCCATCCAGCCCTACAGAGTCTGTGCCTGCATATGCTGCAGAGGGCAGACCCATACAGGGACTATTTGTGCGAGTTTAGGCAATAAAAACAGAGCTCATAGCACTTATCAATAATAAAAAAAAACTACATGTCAGTAAATACATACACACGCGTCAGTGACTTGTTATTTCAGGCCCTTCCAGAACATTAACAGTGTCTGTAATACTTAAAGGGACATGGCAGGTTCCTGGCTGTTACTAGGTATATAATATCCCTGGGTATCTATTTACTGATTTGTACTTTATTATATTAAGAAGCGCTTATAAGCTCTGCCTAGTATCAAACAAATAGTCCCTGTATGGGCCTGCCCACTACAGCGTATGCAGACACATAGTACGGAGTGTGCTGTATCTCATACTAACCAATCAGTGACCATCTCTCTGCAATATGCTGCTGAGCCGTGGTCCCTGATAGGCTAGTACACTCACTGCACATCCAGCCCTACAGAGTCTGCACTGAAGCTCTAAGCAGAGACGCCACATGCCGGCCAGCGCTGTATGAGGGAGACGGTTACACCAATACTCATTTTACATTTTTATTTAATTGCAGTATTTTTTTTAGTAATAATCCTGTAAAAACTGACCTGCTCAGTAATAATATTTTAGGAAACGGAGAAATCCCTTAAAGAGACATGAACTCATTTCCAAGCGTTTCAAAGAGAATGTTTTAAGTATTTTTAAAAAGTTATTTTGCATGAAAAAAATATATATGTAACACTGCACTTTTGCCTGTCCATTGGCAGACAAGCATGACTCATACAGCTGTATTAATGCTCATTGGCTGACAGGGACAAGCCCCCAGGAAAGTGAATGATCACATTGTCTATGTATTTTCTAACCTAATACTGGGCAAACTGTTTATAGTAAACAATAAATAAATAAATACACACACTAGAGCTTCTGAATTTTTTTTTTAATTTTAAATTTTATTTCCTCAGCTGATTCCATCTGATACTTTTTAAAAGAGGGTGTGTATTTATAAACTTATAAGCTTTTAATACCGATATTAAACCCCCCACTTGTAGATGCCACATTCTCATTGTGTACATAAACACTTCCCATGCAAAGTCTCCTCCTTCCTAAGGAAGTTGATTGCTGGAAATCAATATGGTAGAGCCCACTCAATTGCATATATATGTATTATTGGGTCAAAACATTGTGGCTTCATGTTAAGATGGTGTGTTTGACAAATACATTAGTGCAATTTAAGTTGTTTTAATAATCTAATTGTATATTCTAAGAAAATGCTATGAATATGCCACAAATTGCCTGTAATACTCCATCAGCATAATCATTTCTGATCCACCCACCTTCAATCATTACTCTGCTCCATGTCTGAGCACTGATGTCACCATAATAACAAGCACATGGGGGTAATTATCCATTAACCCCTTCCTAGTCAGGGGAAAGGAGAACTAACACGTTCAGTCTGTTTATAACAAGTAACAATGTAACTTGTCCTGACAGGCGCCCACCACAACATTGTTACTCAAGAAGACACAAGGGAGGGAGATGTGGGGGAAAAAGGAGACACAAAGGAAGGGAGAGGTGGGGGAAAAAGGAGACACAAGGGAGGGAGAGGTGGGGAAAAAGGAGACACAAGGGAGGGAGAGGTGGGGAAAAAGGAGACACAAGGGAGGGAGAGGTGGGGAAAAAGGAGACACAAGGGAGGGAGAGGTGGGGAAAAAGGAAACACAAGGGAGGGAGAGGTGGGGAAAAAGGAAACACAAGGGAGGGAGAGGTGGGGAAAAAGGAAACACAAGGGAGGGAGAGGTGGGGAAAAAGGAGACACAAGGGAGGTAGAGGTGGGGAAAAAAGGAGACACAAGGGAGGGAGAGGTTGGGGAAAAGGAGACACAAGGGAAGGATCGGTGGGGGAAAAGGAGATGCAAGGGAGGGAGAGGTGGGGGAAAAGGAGATGCAAGGGAGGGAGAAGAGGGGGAAAAGAAGACGCAAGGGAGGGAGATGTGGGGGAAAAAGGAGACACAAAGGAAGGGAGAGGTGGGGGGAAAAAGGAGACACAAGGGAGGGAGAGGTGGGGAAAAAGGAGACACAAGGGAGGGAGAGGTGGGGAAAAAGGAGACACAAGGGAGGGAGAGGTGGGGAAAAAGGAAACACAAGGGAGGGAGAGGTGGGGAAAAAGGAGACACAAGGGAGGTAGAGGTGGGGAAAAAAGGAGACACAAGGGAGGGAGAGGTTGGGGAAAAGGAGACACAAGGGAAGGATCGGTGGGGGAAAAGGAGATGCAAGGGAGGGAGAGGTGGGGGAAAAGGAGATGCAAGGGAGGGAGAAGAGGGGGAAAAGGAGACACAAGGGAGGGAGAGGAGGGGAAAAGGAGACACAAGGGAGGGAGAGGAAGGTGGGAAATGAGACACAAGGGAGGGTTAGGGGGAAAATGTGATCAGAGGGCCTATATCCTCGCATTGTGTGGCAAACAGCATTGCAAGGATTACAATTGTACTCACGGGCGATTTCCTACATATATATATATATACACACACACAGACATTTGTTTTTGTTTCAGCAACATGGGGTATAAAGGAATCCTACCCAGGATACACAGATATGAGGACCATACGGGGCAGGTCTGTACCTTTTGCTGGATCTGCTGAGAGCTCTTTATCTCCAGTTCAGGCAGGTTTCTGAAGGAGAATGAAAGGGCTCTACTTCAAGATTAGAGCAGGTCAGGAAGATGTGGAGGGGGCGCTGGGAGGATTCTGGGGTGTCCTACTTGTTGTTCTGTACAAGACTGGCTTGATGTGCATATGGATCTATTACTAGGGGCTCCTCTGATATTTTGGTTGTAAGAGCACTTGAACTTGAACTTAGAGTATGAAGGGGGCTGGTAAAATTCTGAGGGGGCTCTGGCTGGGGTCTTATGGGCTTTGTGGTAGAAGTAGAAATGTCTAGGTCCCAGCTCTACTCCTCAGTGTCTCCAGGTCCCACCTCTACTCCTCAGTGTCTCCAGGTCCCAGCTCTACTCCTCAGTGTCTCCAGGTCCCAACTATGCTCCTCAGTGTCTCCAGGTCCCACCTCTACTCCTCAGTGTCTCCAGGTCCCACCTCTACTCCTCAGTGTCTCCAGGTCCCACCTCTACTCCTCAGTGTCTCCAGGTCCCACCTCTACTCCTCAGTGTCTCCAGGTCCCACCTCTACTCCTCAGTGTCTCCAGGTCCCACCTCTACTCCTCAGTGTCTCCAGGTCCCACCTCTACTCCTCAGTGTCTCCAGGTCCCACCTCTACTCCTCAGTGTCTCCAGGTCCCAGCTATACTCCTCCGTGTCTCCAAGTCCCACCTCTACTCCTCAGTGTCTCCAGGTCCCAGCTATACTCCTCGGTGTCTCCAGGTCCCAGCTCTACTCCTCGGTGTCTCCAGGTCCCAGCTCTACTCCTCGGTGTCTCCAGGTCCCAGCTCTACTCCTCGGTGTCTCCAGGTCCCAGCTCTACTCCTCGGTGTCTCCAGGTCCCACCTCTACTCCTCAGTGTCTCCAGGTCCCACCTCTACTCCTCAGTGTCTCCAGGTCCCACCTCTACTCCTCAGTGTCTCCAGGTCCCACCTCTACTCCTCAGTGTCTCCAGGTCCCACCTCTACTCCTCAGTGTCTCCAGGTCCCACCTCTACTCCTCAGTGTCTCCAGGTCCCACCTCTACTCCTCAGTGTCTCCAGGTCCCACCTCTACTCCTCAGTGTCTCCAGGTCCCACCTCTACTCCTCAGTGTCTCCAGGTCCCACCTCTACTCCTCAGTGTCTCCAGGTCCCACCTCTACTCCTCAGTGTCTCCAGGTCCCAGCTCTACTCCTCAGTGTCTCCAGGTCCCACCTCTACTCCTCAGTGTCTCCAGGTCCCACCTCTACTCCTCAGTGTCTCCAGGTCCCAGCTATACTCCTCAGTGTCTCCAGGTCCCACCTCTACTCCTCAGTGTCTCCAGGTCCCAGCTATACTCCTCAGTGTCTCCAGGTCCCAGCTATTCTCCTCAGTGTCTCCAGGTCCCAGCTATTCTCCTCAGTGTCTCCAGGTCCCACCTCTACTCCCCAGTGTCTCCAGGTCCCAGCTATACTCCTCCTCAGTGTCTCCAAGTCCCAGCTATACTCCTCAGTGTCTCCAGGTCCCACCTCTACTCCTCAGTGTCTCCAGGTCCCAGCTCTACTCCTCAGTGTCTCCAGGTCCCAGCTCTACTCCTCAGTGTCTCCAGGTCCCAGCTATACTCCTCAGTGTCTCCAGGTCCCACCTCTACTCCTCAGTGTCTCCAGGTCCCAGCTATTCTCCTCAATGTCTCCAGGTCCCAGCTATACTCCTCAGTGTCTCCAGGTCCCAGCTATACTCCTCAGTGTCTCCAGGTCCCAGCTATACTCCTCGGTGTCTCCAGGTCCCAGCTCTACTCCTCAGTGTCTCCAGGTCCCAGCTATACTCCTCAGTGTCTCCAGGTCCCAGCTATACTCCTCCTCAGTGTCTCCAGGTCCCAGCTATACTCCTCCTCAGTGTCTCCAGGTCCCAGCTATTCTCCTCAGTGTCTCCAGGTCCCAGCTATACTCCTCAGTGTCTCCAGGTCCCAGCTATTCTCCTCAGTGTCTCCAGGTCCCAGCTCTCCTCCTCAGTGTCTCCAGGTCCCAGCTATTCTCCTCAGTGTCTCCAGGTCCCAGCTCTCCTCCTCAGTGTCTCCAGGTCCCAGCTCTACTCCTCAGTGTCTCCAGGTCCCAGCTCTACTCCTCAGTGTCTCCAGGTCTCAGCTTTACTCCTCAGTGTCTCCGGGTCCCAGTAATACTCCTCCTCAGTGTCTCCAGGTCCCAGTAATACTCCTCCTCAGTGTCTCCAGGTCCCAGCTCTACTCCTCAGTGTCTCCAGGTCCCAGTAATACTCCTCCTCAGTGTCTCCAAGTCCCAGCTCTACTCCTCAGTGTCTCCAGGTCCCAGCTCTACTCCTCAGTGTCTCCAGGTCTCAGCTTTACTCCTCAGTGTCTCCGGGTCCCAGTAATACTCCTCCTCAGTGTGTGACTCTCCAGCTGTACAGGACTATCCAGGCATGGAGCCAGCTTTGGAGCCAGCCCTCCCACTATTGCAGCCCTGAGTGATGTAAGGCTGAGAATGATTCCCAGAGCGCCCGCCTCGCCCAGAAAGGAGGAGCAGGACCCAAACACAACAAAGCAAGCATGGAGCTACCGGCTTAACCCCCTCCATGCTGTATTGTATGCAGTGCCACTGAGCTATGAGTGAGCAGACAGACTTAACCCCCTCCATGCTGTATTGTATGCAGTGTCACTGAGCTAGGAGTGAGCAGACGGACTTAACCCCCTCCATGCTGTATTGTATGCAGTGTCACTGAGCTATGGGTGAGCAGACAGACTTAACCCCCTCCATGCTGTATTGTATGCAGTGTCACTGAGCTAGGAGTGAGCAGACGGACTTAACCCCCTCCATGCTGTATTGTATGCAGTGTCACTGAGCTATGGGTGAGCAGACAGACTTAACCCCCTCCATGCTGTATTGTATGCAGTGTCACTGAGCTAGGAGTGAGCAGACAGACTTAACCCCCTCCATGCTGTATTGTATGCAGTGCCACTGAGCTATGGGTGAGGAGATGGACTTAACTCCCTCCATGCTGTGCTTTATACATATATTTTAAATAACTAAGTTTTACTTTTTGATAATGTCCAAATAATTTTAGAATGATAGATTTTTTTGCTATAGAGTCCGTTTTCTTTTTTATTCCTACTGAAAGCACTGACAGTTCTAGATGCTCCATTCCCATTGTACAGATAGAAGCCTCCTCTGTATTCAATGTCTCCTCAAACTGAAGTAATATATTTTAAATAGGGGACAGTGGCTCTTTAACCATTTCCATGCCAATAAGAGGGGCTAGTTTTAATTTAGCATTGATCATTAATTCATTTCACATCATATTTAATAGATTATGTTTTAAACATTAACAATTGTGAAATAAAACCTGTTTACGCTTCACTGAGACTAACAGGAAACACAGAGAGCGCACACTAGTCTGAAGATCTGATCAGGACCCCGGGAGCAGGTAAACTTCTAATATGTTTTAGTATTCAGAGACCTTATTTAAAAAAAGAAAGCCAAGTTACAATGTTACATCCATAATTATATATACACTAGCGACTTACCCGTCAAAAAAAGATTGTAAGGCAGGTAATGCTGTTTGGTTGAGACATTCATTTTGTTGGTGGTCCGAGATCCTTTGGCGCTCATTTCGAGCCTCGCGCTGAGCACCTTCGGCGCTCATTGCGAGGCTGTTGGTTGTTGCATTTTTTTTTCTTATAGGCGCTTTTGCTGTTATTGTTTGGTCGGCGGTGATGTGTTTTTTGCGCTTATTGCAAGGCTTTGTGTGCTATGAGCAGCGTTGGCGCTCGTGAGTGGCGCAGTGAATGGCTTTTATGTGTATTGTGAGTTTTTTTTTTGTGTATCTGTTTTTTGTATGCTAATCAAATAATTAATAAATTAATATACTTTACCTTTTTTGAAGTAATATGGAAGCATTGTGCTGAAGAGCTGACAATCTGATCTGATGTTCCTGCAGCATATAATGTAGGTTTGCACTGTTGTGGAGCTGAGGTGTAAGTGTCAGCAATGTGTGCAGTGTGCAGAGTAAATAGGCTGCGTGCACGAGGGGAAGCCGTTAGTGTAGCTGTGTACTTCTACTTTGTGTAAGTTAGTTTTGTAAAATAGAGGCGAATGTGGATGTGGTACGCGGGTGTGGATGATGTAGCGTCCTTGGTAACATTGCATCTTGGACCTCCTATGCCTTTTTCGGAAAATCCGTAGGTGTTTCGTGGTGTTTTGCGTGTTTAGGGTCCTGTAGCCTCGTTTTCGTTTGTTTCGGCTGCCATTTTTTCTTTCGCTTAGGGGATTTTCGTGTGTGTAAACTCTTTTATTTGGACTTAAATTGAGGTGTAACTTCAGTTTCCGAGGTCCTGGGTGCCCAATTGCTGTGGGTAAGCTTTTTATGTATTTGCTGTGTGTATTTATTGTGTTTTTCATGTTTTCATGTGTGCGCCTTAAGGTCGTATTTAGGCGAGCTCGTAATGGTTTTTTTTCTAAGTCCCGCGGCTCGTATTTGTGGATGCTAAGTCCGTAAATTTTGCGGTGTAAGTCCTGGCTGCGGCTCATTGCAGCCAAAGTGGGAGCCTCTACCTCCGCAAATGCTGCCCCTCGCTTTGCGAGGGTCGGCATTTGCGCGCCTAAAGGCGCCTATGGCGCTCCTTGCCATCAACTGCGGCCCCCGCTTTGCGAGCCCGCAGCGTTAGCAACAACCCGTATTGCTGACAACTATATATGTGATGGAGGTGGAAAAAATACTTGTAACGGAACCCATCACTGTTTTACCCTGTTTTATGGTTATTTAATTCTTGGTTAAAATATGATCACATTGCTATACTGTATGTATGTTGGTTTATGTTCCACAGAATATATTGGCTCAGAATATTACAGCTACTAGGCTAATAGATAATCCTATTACAGAGACTCCTCATAAGATAAGGAAGTCTATTGTATAAAGTGTTTTCATTGTGAGACATAAGAACAAAGGGATGGATGATCTAATCAAGGTCTGATTGTATCAAAGTAGCCATGTAGCCTCAGGGAGGTGTGACCCACCTATTGTCCGTCTATGTGTATTGTGTGGCCAACTATGGGGGATGTGTATTGCCTGTGGGAAGAGATGTGTATAAATATTTTTGCACAACAAAATAAAGTCAGTATTCATTTGACTCCCAAATTGTGTGTCGTCCAATATGGGAGGTTGGGGATGGTGAGATTGTAATGCTTCTTGGATATTTTACTGTATACCAGCGGAGATATTGGATTCGTGTTCCAACTCTGTTACAATACTTTTAGTCCATAAAGTTCAACCTTTTTAGATCTCCTCTGAATGCCCTTTCATAGTTTATTTCCAGGTAGGTAAAATCTTGCATTATTAGACCTGGAAGGTTCTGGCACACTTGGACTTTAACTCTCTCCCTGCTGCATTGTACACCAAGCCATATGGAATAGACCTGGCCTTTAACCCCTTCCCTACTGCATTTTACACTGAGCCATATGGAGCAGACTTAGCCTTTAACACCCTCCCTCCTGCATTATACACTGAGCCATATGGAGCAAACTTGGCCTTTAACCCCCTCCTTGCTGCACTGTCTGCAGTGTTACAAAGTAAATGGTCAATAAATGGTTCATAAACACATTCAGTAATGAAATGCTCTGTGAGACGTATTTAAAAAAACCTCCAACTATAAAATCTAGGAAAAAGCTGCACCAGAGACTTTAAAGGAACATCTTCTAAGGGTGAATCGAACATTATTATATTTACTGAACATGGAAAATACACAGCATAAAACATTCATAGAAGAGCCTATTTATGTAGCATGAATATGCCATCGTGCCAGGTTTCCTCATTTAATAACTGGAGTATGAGGGGGTGTTTTTATCTTTCAGTTGAGGGGTGGGAGAGGAGACAAAAGAGAGGTGAAGGGAAATTATACACAAGGAGAAACTATGAACCATAGACTGTGCCCAAAGCAAAAGCTTGTTGCCAAATGAAGAACAGTAGGTCTCCACCAAATGGGGATTACTGTATTGGAATAACGGTGTCTGAAAATTTAGCACTGCCTATTAGGCAAGCTACCTCCCCTGCATTGACATTATAAATGTAATATTTGAAATTAGTAGTTATTAAAACATTTCCTATAGTAATAGAAAAATAGCTTGGAATTTACTAAATTTTGGCTGTCACTCCACTCAAATCATCCTCCTAGCAGACCGGCCAATTTATCAGTACCAAATATTATTCTATGGACTAGAAGGGGATTTTGCAACAATTTTACATAGTTACATAGTAATTGAGGATGAAAAAAGATTTTTCGTTCATCAATTTCAAACTTTTCAGATCTCCTCCTTAGATCTGCTCCTTGTAATATGTGAAATAATTGGTAATTGAACCAGAGGATGACAAACAAACAAAAAAAAAAACATTGAAAAATAGGTAATTGTTTCATAAGGGGAAAACTCCTTCCTGGTCCCAGATACTGGATCCTCCTTCTCTGAATGCTTTTTTTTTTTCAAAATAAATCATTTTTAAAGTTATCTATCGCATCCGCTGTCACAAGCTACTTTGGTAGAGAATTCCACAGTTGACTTACTGTGAAGAACCCTTTTCCTTCTTTAAAGGTATCTTAAAGTGAGGTGGGTTATTAACGCATCTGATAGAGGAGAATTTATAGTGTTTGAAAAAAAATGTTTGCTGAAAAAAATTCCAAAGTAAACAGTTAAACCGTTAGCCTGAAGTTTGCTGAATTTCTTGCATTTGCAAACAGTTTTCTCTCAATGTTGACACCACCTGAAATTCCCAGGGAAATTTTGCATAACTTTCACAATGTTTCTTTATTGCCTGGGGATTGTACTGACATGCTCAGTCATTAGTTGAAGTCTGCCATACTGTGGGAAGTCACATGATGTCAAGATGACATTTTCCTTTCCTTTAGCCAACCAGCATGCGCATGTGCTGCATATTGGATATCTTATTAAAAATGCTATATCCAATATGCAAATCTCAGTTGCTGGGGTGGCTACATCACCCCCAGCACATTTTTTTCTTTTCTGCAAAAAATAATTGCATTTTTTCATGGAAACATTGTTTGCTAGGTGGGTTATGATGCTTCTACAGGATGCATTCATAACCCACCTCACTTTCATATACCTTTAAAGGTGGAATATTTTTATTTCTAACCTCCAAAGACGTCTGACGAAGCTTTATATTGACCCTGGATGTATTTATATAAGGTAATCATATCCCCTCTTAAGAGCTCTTTTCTAGAGAAAATAAGTGTAATTTGGTTAGTCTTTCTTCATAACTTAGCCTCTCCATTCCCCTTATTAGTTTTGTTGCCCTTCTCTGTACTTTTTTCAGCTCTAAAATGTCCTTTTTATGAAGTGGTGCCCAAAATTACCCTCAATTTTCCAAATGAGGGCGTACTAGAGATTTGTATACTGAGAGAATTATATTTGCTTCCCTTGCTTCTATACCCTTCTTAATACATGCTAATATTTTACTTGCCTTTGCAGCTGCTGCTTGGCACTGAGCACTGTTACCTAGGTGGTTGTCCTCTGGCACTACTACACTAAGTGATAATAAATGACAAGTTTCTCAGCTTCTGGGCCCCTTCTTCCCGTTTAATCTCATGAGTGCTGCTACCCAATACCTTGGATAAAACTTCTCACTGTTAAGTTTCTGCTTGCAGCGGTGTGGAGACACATTACGCATTTCCTGCCTACAATGTGTTTAATAAATATTTAAAATTAAATATTACAAATGTTATTATAAATTAAATCTCACGAGTAAGATTGAAAACAATGAATGGGCAATTATTCTTATTGCTATTCAATATAACTCAAAATATGGATATGAATTACCCCTTCCTATCATTCTATATTTTTAGTCATAATCATTAGATATAATCATTTATCATAATAATAAAAATAAGAATATGTTGCAGGTATTAGCTGTAAACCTGAGCATTTACTTATCTCCTCATTTTTCCTACCAGCTTATTTCTTTTTTGAGGCTTCTAACAGCATGTCACTGTTTGTTTGCAACAGTATGACACTGTCCCGCTCTGTAGATGGGGTCTTATGTCACAGATGAGTAAGACAAAAGCCTTCATGAGAGTAAACATGAAGACAGTAGGAGGGGCTAAGAAACTGTGGGCTTTCTTTCAATAAATGAAGTCTACATTTTGTATTACAACTAGCGAATTGCCATAAAATTGTAAGGCAGGTAATGCTGTTAGACCAACAAAAGCCTTACTTTGTGTGCCAGAGTACCTTTGTAGCTCATTGAGAGGCTCTGGGTTGGTGTATTTTTGGTCATGTCAGGCCGTTTGGCGCTCATTGCAAGGGCCGGGCTGGGCGCCTCTGGCGCTGAATGTGAGCATCTCCCGTGGTTGCTCCCCTGAGCACTCTCGGCGCTCAGTGTGAATCGGGGGGATGAACGCATTCAGCGTTTATTGCGATCCTCTTGCCTGTTTTTTTTTTTCTGTAGATGTATTTTTTTATGATAATTAATTAATACAATCATCTTTACCTATTTGTAATTAATATATGCAGCAAGTAATATCCTGAAGAGCTAACAATCTTTTTTGATATTCGTGCAGCATACAATGTACATTTGCACTCTTGCTGAGCTGAGGTGTGTCAGCAATGTGTGAAGTGTGCAGTGTAAGTAGGCAGCGTGCGTGAGCGCAAACTGTTTGTTTAGGTGTGTTATTCAGAATTTTGGAATGGTAATGTTATTAGTTTGAAGTTAGTGTTGTAAAATGGCAGCGATTGTGTATGTGTTACGCGGGTGTGGAGCATTTTGTGTCCTCTTTAATAGTGTATTTTATACCTTGTACGTTCTTATGTAAAAGGCGTATGTGTCTGGCGGGTTTTTGCGTGTTTATTGGTGGTGTAGCCTCGTTTTCTTCAGCCGCCATTTTTTTTGTCGCTTAGGCGATTTTTGTGTGCCGAAACTTGTCAAATTGTGGGTAAACTGTCATGCAAACTCACTCCCAGACATCATGGGTGTCCCCCCGTGCTGTGAGTGATTTTTTTTTTGTATTTTTTGTAATTTTGGTGGTGTTATTGTTGGTTTTGTATGTGCACAGTTCAGCCGTTAACTTCGTATTTTTTGGACCTCATATTTAATTTTTTTTCTAAGTGCCGCGGGTCGTGTTTTTTTGTGTGTCTTGCTTTCTTTTTTGCAAAGTGTTATGGGCCGTAATTTTTTCAAAGTGCCACGGGTCTTGCATTCTGAATTGTATAATTGAGTTTTGTGTTGATGTGTAGTTCCGCGGCGCTCCCTGTAAGTTGTGCGGGGTTGTACGGATGAGTGCCTACCGTGCTCATTTCCACCAGAGCAAGTAGCGCCTTCGGCCCTCTTTGCCAGCGACTGCGGCCCTTGGTTTGCGAGGGCCGCAGTTGCAACGGCAGCTGCATAGCTACGCGAGCCCGCAAGCGTATTGCTCACAACTATACAGTGGATATAAAAAGTCTACACACCCCTGTTAAAATGTGGTTTCTGTGCTGTAAAAAAATGAGACAGAGATAAATCATTTCAGAACTTTTTCCACCTTTAATGTGACCTATAAACTGTACAACTCAATTGAAAAACAAACTGAAATCTGTTAGGTAGAGGGAAGAAAAAATATAAAAATAAAATAATATGGTTGCATAAGTATGCACACCCTTAAACTAATACTTTGTTGAAGCACCTTGTGATTTTATTACAGCACTCAGTCTTTTTGGGTATGAGTCTATCAGCATGGCACATTTTGACTTGGCAAGAATTGCCCACTCTTCTTTGCAAAAACACTCCAAATCTGTCAGATTGCGAGGGCATCTCCTGTGCACAGCCCTCTTCAGATCACCCCACAGATTTTCAATCGGATTCAGGTCTGGGCTCTGGCTGGGCCATTCCAAAACTTTAATCTTCTTCTGGTGAAGCCATTCCTTTGTTGATTTGGATGTATGCTTTGGGTCATTGTTATGCTGAAAGATGAAGTTCCTCTTCATGTTCAGCTTTCTAGCAGAAGCCTGAAGGTTTTGTGCCAATATTGACTGGTATTTGCTGTGGGATGCGACTAAGAACATTTCAGGAAAGACCAACTAGAGCAGCTGAACTTTATTTGGGGTTAATCAGAGGCACTTTAAATGATGGCAGGTGTATGCTGACTCCTATTTAACACGATTTGGAATGTGATTGCTTAATTCTGAACACAGCTATCCCCAGTTATAAGAGGGTGTGCAGACTTATGCAACCACATTATTTTTATTTTTTATTTTTATTACCTCCACCTAAAAGATTTCAGTTTGTTTTTCAATTGAGTTGTACAGTTTATAGGTCACATTAAAGGTGGAAAAAGTTCTGAAATTATTTATCTTTGTCTCATTTTTTTACAGCCCATGTCCTAAGTGTGTAGACTTTTTATATCCACTGTATATGTGAGACAATATAATTTTTTGTTTTATATACATGTTTTAACTGTAAATTATTTCATTTTTGAACGCCCTGACTTAACCCATCAATCCCCTTATATTATGGAACTGCAACCTTTATGTCTCATGCTGGTCTGATTAACCCTTGTGTGGCTGGTCCTTATTTCTGTCTGGCCACCCCCCAAGTATGTCTAATTAACTCCTTTGTGTACTGTATAAGTGATACAGCTGGGGCTTCAGCACGGCCAGGAACCTTCTTCAGCCCTGAAATGTCATTAATAAAGTATTTTGGGGTTTAAGGAGTTGCAGAGTGTGTGCAGATAGCAGAGATGTGACTAACCAGCCCAGTGTGATGTGCCAGGTGGGCACAGCGAGCAATCAAATGGTAAAATAACTTGGTTGTGTTTTTCCCTTTGAGCCTAAGCCCCCCCCCATACAGTACAGACACAAGAATCAGCTGACGGAGCACTCACCAAAGAGAAAAACAGCAATACGGCCGACCCGGGACACGGAAAACACAGCATCAGGGGTCAAGTTCTTAACCATCTCAATGCTGCAGAGTCACGAACTACAGAATAATATGCTCAGAATACATACAGTGTGTGAAGGGTTAAATATGTGACACTGGAATTCAATTATATTTCCTCCTTATAATGAGTCAATTAATTAACAGTTATCATAAATGGTCAAAATGAGACAGGAAGGCGCTAGCAACATTACACAGTGTCCTACAGTCTCCTCCACCCCTGTCTCGTCAATGCTTATTAGATTGTAAGTTTGCGAGTTTTCAATCTTGTAAGGTGTTTCAGTGAAAGCTCCACGTACACTAGATTATAAACTCAGGGCTCTCCCCTCTTTGCAATGTGTACATTTTTGTTTTGCCTCATACTTAATCCTTGTTTAGCGCTATGGATCATGTCAGCATGTTACAAATAAAGATAATAATAATAATAATGCTACAATAAATAATCACACTGTCTGGGTCACATAACCTAAGAGAAAAGCCCATGCAGTGATGGAGCACAGCCCAAAGAGGGGATCCCATATGGTGCTGATGCACGGCCCAAGAGGAGAGCCCACACAATGATGGAGCGCGGCCTAAAGAGGGGAGCCCACACATTGATGAAGCACAGCCCAAGAGGAGAGCCGACACAATGATGAAGCATGGCCCAAGAGGCGAGCCCACACGGTGATGAAGCACGGCCCAAGAGGAGAGCCCACACGGTGCTGAAGCACGGCCCAAGAGGAGAGCCCACACGGTGCTGAAGCACGGCCCAAGAGGAGAGCCCACACGGTGCTGAAGCACGGCCCAAGAGGAGAGCCCACACGGTGCTGAAGCACGGCCCAAGAGGAGAGCCCACACAGTGCTGAAGCACGGCCCAAGAGGAGAGCCCACACGGTGCTGAAGCATGGCCCAAGAGGGGAGCCCACACAGTGCTGAAGCACGGCCCAAGAGGAGAGCCCACACAGTGATGAAGCATGGCCCAAGAGGAGAGCCGACACAGTGATGAAGCACGGCCCAAGAGGAGAGCCGACACAGTGATGAAGCACGGCCCAAGAGGGGAGGCCACACAGTGATGGAGCACGGCCCAAAGAGGAGCCCACAGAGTGACAAAGCACAGCCCAAGAAAGGAGCTCACAGAGTGATGGAGCACGGCCCATGGGGGAGCCCACAGAGTGATGAAGCACAACCCAAGAGGGGAGCCCACACAAAGATGGAGCATGTCCTAAGAAGAGAGCCCACACAGCTATGGAGCACAACCTGTAGACAGCTGCTATTCTATTAGTGACCACTTACTTTCCTCTAATTCTGATGAAGCACGGCCCAAGCTGGAAGCCCACACAGTGATGGAGCATAGCCCAAAGAGGGAGTCCACACAGTGATGGAGCATAGCCCAAAGAGGGAGTCCACAGGGTGATGAAGCACAGCCCAGAAAAGAGACCACAGAGTGATGAAGCACGGCCCTTGAAGAGAGGCCACACAGTGATTTATCACGGTCAAAGAGAAGAGCCCACACAGTGATGAAGCATGGCCCAAGAGGGGAGCCCACACAGTGATGATGAACGGCCCACGAGCGGAGCCCACACAGTGATTTAGTACAGCCCAAGAGTGGAGCCCATACAGTGATGAAGCATGGTCCAAGAGGGGAGCCCACACAGTGATGGAGCACGGCCCATGAAGGGAGCCCACACAGTGATGGAGCACGGCCCATGAAGGGAGACCACACAGTGATGGAGCACGGCCCAAGAGCGGAGCCCACACAGTGACGGAGCACGGACCAAGAGCAGAGCCCACACAGTGATGGAGCACGACCCAAGAGGGGAGCCCACACAGGGATTTAGCACAGCCCAGAGGAGAGCCCCACAGTGATGAGGTACGGCCCAAAGAGGGAAGCCCACACAGTGATGAAGCACGGCCCAAAGAGGGAAGCCCACACAGTGATGAAGCACGGCCCAAAGAGAGAAGCCCCCACAGTGATGAAGGACGGCCCAAGAGGAGAGCCCCCACAGTGATGAAGCATGGCCCAAGAGGGGAGCCCACACAGTGACGGAGCACATCCCAAAGAGGAGCCCACAGAGTGACAAAGCACAGCCCAAGAAAGGGGCTCACAGAGTGATGGAGCACGGCCCATGGGGGAGCCCACAGAGTGATGAAGCACAACCCAAGAGGGGAGCCCACACAATGATGGAGCATGGCCCAAGAGGGGAGCCCACACAGTGATGAAGCACGGCTCATGAGAGGAGCCCACACGGTGATGGAGCACGGCTCAAGAGCAGAGCCCACACGGTGATGGAGCACGGCTCAAGAGCAGAGCCCACACGGTGATGGAGCACGGCTCAAGAGCAGAGCCCACACGGTGATGGAGCACGGCTCAAGAGCAGAGCCCACACAGTGATGGAGCACGGCCCAAGAGCGGAGCCTACACAGCGATGGAGCACGACCCAAGAGCGGAGTCCACACAGTGATGGAACACGGCCCAAGAGGGGAGCCCACACAGTGATGGAGCACGACCCAAGAGCGGAGTCCACACAGTGATGGAGCACGACCCAAGAGGGGAGCCCACACAGGGATTTAGCACAGCCCAGAGGAGAGCCCCACAGTGATGAGGTACGGCCCAAAGAGGGAAGCCCACACAGTGATGAAGCACGGCCCAAAGAGGGAAGCCCACACAGTGATGAAGCACGGCCTAAAGAGGGAAGCCCACACAGTGATGAAGCACGGCCCAAGAGGGGAGCCCACACAGTGATGAAGCACGGCCCAAAGAGAGAAGCCCACACAGTGATGAAGCACGGCCCAAAGAGAGAGGCCCACACAGTGATGAAGGACGGCCCAAGAGGAGAGCCCCCACAGTGATGAAGCATGGCCCAAGAGGGGAGCCCACACAGTGATGGAGCATGGCTCAAGAGCAGAGCCCACACAGTGATGGAGCACGGCCCAAGAGCGGAGGCCACACAGTGATGGAGCACGACCCAAGAGGGGAGCCCACACAGTGATGGAGCACGACCCAAGAGGGGAGCACACACAGTGATGGAGCACGACCCAAGAGGGGAGCCCACACAGTGATGGAGCACGACCCAAGAGGGGAGCACACACAGTGATGGAGCACGACCCAAGAGGGGAGCACACACAGTGATGGAGCACGACCCAAGAGGGGAGCCCACACAGTGATGGAGCACGACCCAAGAGGGGAGCACACACAGTGATGGAGCACGACCCAAGAGGGGAGCACACACAGTGATGGAGCACGACCCAAGAGGGGAGCACACACAGTGATGGAGCACGACCCAAGAGCGGAGCCCACACAGTGATGGAGCACGACCCAAGAGGGGAGCACACACAGTGATGGAGCACGACCCAAGAGCGGAGCCCACACAGTGATGGAGCACGACCCAAGAGGGGAGCCCACACAGTGATGGAGCACGGCCCAAGAGCGGAGCCCACACAGTGATGGAGCACGACCCAAGAGCGGAGCCCACACAGTGATGGAGCACGGCGCATGAGGGGAGCCCACACAGTGATGGATCACGACCGAAGAGCGGAGTCCACACAGTGATGGAGCACGGCCCAAGAGGAGAGCCCACACAGTGATGGAGCACGGCCCATGAGGGGAGCCCACACAGTGATGGAGCACGACCCAAGAGCGGAGCCCACACAGTGATAGGACACAACCTACAGACAGCTGTTGCTCTATTAGTGACCACTTACTTTCCTCTAATTCTCCCATCTAAATACTTTCCCTCAATCTTTGTCTCTCTAAGACCTGCATAACATACATTAGTCATTCACTTTACTTTATAAGTTATTTGACACAGATAACAACTGCCGAATATTTGTTATAAAACCACATATAAAATTCCAAAAAGCAAAAAGTTTGGTGCCTTACACAAATAACATTTATTTATATATTCTGCTAAAAAGTGAATGTAAGTTGGACAAACACAAATATGGATTAAAACACAAACTTGTAACATGAAAGGAGCGTTGTTCTCAATGCCGCATTCCCTAAGCATGACCGGTCACCTTGTGACCATCTGCACAAAATAACCTCGTAATCCATGACCGGTCAGATGTCCTGTGTCTCTGGGTTACACTGGGGTCACAATCATTAGATTGACCAAAATTTGTATAAAAATTCTAATCAAATTTGCCAGAATTTATAATTTTATCACAGTCCAACTGTTCCATTTCAGATGAGAATATTTACATAAAATTGCTATTAAACTGAAGTGGTAATTCATTTTGAAAGATACTAAAAAGGGATTTGGGAGGCTCCATGTTATTAATATTAAAGGTACATATAAGTTTGTGGGATCTCCTGTCTGTCTGAGTGTCTCAAACCAAATCATTTTATTGAGGAATTCTGTACATTTGGCATTTCTTGTGTGGGCTCCACCCCCGAGGAACCTATGTAGGAAGAGCGTCCTAGCCTATGAGCTGTGCAGAGTTATGTCCTAGCCAATCAGCTGTCAGTATCATGGCTGCCTCCTGAGCAGCTGTGTCTCAGCCAGGGAGAGGGAAACAGATACATTGTTGTAGCCAATCATAGGCAGGTACAACAAACTATGAATTTAATGGTAACTTCGCATGGATTTTCAGGGGCGTCCTTCTCAAAATCAACTGCCTGAAAACTGAAGAAATGTTATAAACTTCAGGGTAAGTTTTTTAAAGCTTATTTTGGATTTTATTTCTCATACACTACCGATCCTCCTTCATCAGATGCTTCAGAATCCAGGAAACTTTAAGATACCTTTAAAATAAACTACTTAAGTGTCTGCATACCTAAACATCATTCTAGTAACAAGGGGTTAATTGCTATTGTATTACTGACATTTTATTTTCTCTGGAGGCCAAAGCTTGTGAGTATTTATTTCTAATGTCAAATAAATTCTTGTTTTTAATACTTCAGTTCCTTTTTTGTGTCTATATCGCTGCATTACACATCGCTCACTCTATGAATCATATTACGAATCCCCTCCAACTCACTGTGGCCCACCCACTCCCCTGTGGATGTGCTCGGAGCGTTTTCAGATAATGGTTTAGTTTTTTGACTAAATAAGAGTAAAAAAAAAAATGAACGGACACCCGCTCCCTGGGGTTACTTCACTAATGCTTTTTATTGTAGGACAGCTTATAACAAACAATTAAAATATATATAGAAAATGATAAAAAAATATATTAATGGACTACTGTACTATATATTTTTATATATATAGTAAATAAATAGTACATTTGTGCTCACATTTGAACATCTAAAACAAGTTAAAAAACTTGTTTTGTTGCGATCCATAACATTTCAAAGATGGTTTCCCTTAAGCATATGCCTGCTTTATCACACAGCTTTGAGCAAAGCTAAGGTTGGATTATACACACACTGAATATGAATGAAAGCCTAATTAGGCAGGAAAATACTGTTTTTAATTAAAAAATAAATACCCACAGTAAATGTAAATCAACTCTCACAGGTAAGCAGTACTTGGATAAACAATAATAGTGGCAGAAATGTTTAATTGTTAAAGCCTGTGTAATTGTTTAGACCAGACCTGGACATTTTACGGTCCGCGGGGGGAATGGTGCTGCTGAGGGGCGCCTGGGGGGGTGGGGGGTGAATGGTGATGCTGCGGGGGCTGGGGGGTGCATGGTGCTACTGATGGGGCCTGGAGGTGTTTGAATTTTGTTTATATATATATATATATATATATATATATATATATATATATATATATATATATATATATATATATAATGTGTGTGTACATATATGGCACTGGAGGGTGGCCCTCCACAACAGTTTGTCATGGGCCCCTTTGGCAAATAAATTGCCCACCTCCGGTTTAGACCAACTCTTTTGATTTATCAACTTATACAGTATCTCATAACAGTCAGTACACCCCTCACATTTGTGTAAATATGTTATTATATCTTTTCATGTGACAACACTGAAGACATGCCCCACTGCTACAATGTGAAGCAGTAAGTGTACGGCCTGTATAACAGTGTAAATGTGCTGTCCCCTCAAAATAACTCAACACACAGACATTAATGTCTAAACTGTTGGCAACAAAAGTGAGTACACCCCTAAGTAGAAATGTCCAAATTGGGCCCAAAGTGTCAATATTTTGTGTGGCCACCAATATTTTCCAGCACTGCCTTAACCCTCCTGGGCATGGAGGTCACCAGAGCTTCACAGGTTGCCACTGGAGTCCTCTTCCACTCCTCCATGATGACATCACAGAGCTGGTGGATGTTAGAGACCTTGCACTCCCCCACCTTCCATTTGAGGAGGCCCCACAGATGCTCAATAGTGTTTAGGTCTGGAGACACGCTTGGCCAGTCCATCACCTTTACCTTCCGCTTCTTTAGCAAGGCAGTGGTCATCTTGGAGGTGTGTTTGGGGTCATTATCATGTTGGAATACTGCCCTGTGGCCCAGTCTCCGAAGGGAGGGATCATGCTCTGCTTCAGTATGTCATAGTACATGTTGGCATTCATGGTTCCCTCAATGAACTGTAGCTCCCCAGTGCTGGCAGCACTCATGCAGGCCCAGACCATGGCACTCCCACCACCATGCTTAACTGTAGGCAAGACACACTTGTCTTTGTACTCCTCACCTGGTTGCCGCCACACACGCTTGACACCATCTGAACCAAATAAGTTTATCTTGGTCTCATCGGACCATAGGACATGTGTCCAGTAATCCATGTCCTTAGTCTGCTTGTTTTCAGCAAACTGTTTGCGGGCTTTCTTGTGCATAATCTTTAGAAGAGGTTTCCTTCTGGGACGACAGCCATGCAGACCAAGTTGATGCAGTGTGCGGCGTATGGTCTGAGCACTGACAGGCTGACCCCCCCCCCACCTCCCTGCTGCGGGCATTGGGGAGCTACAGTTCATTGAGGGAACCATGAATGCCAACATGTACTGTGACATACTAAAGCAGAACATGATCCCTCCCTTAGGAGACTGGGCCACAGGGCAGTATTACAACATGATAACGACCCAAAACACACCTCCAAGATGACCACTGCCTTGCTAAAGAAGCTGAAGGTAAAGGTGATGGACTGGCCAAGCATGTCTCCAGATCTAAACCCTATTGAACATCTTTGGGGCATTGTCAAACAGATGGCGGAGTGCAAGGTCTCTAACATCCACCAGCTCTGTGATATCATCATGGAGGAGTGGAAGAGCACTCCAGTGGCAACCTGTGACGCTCTGGTGACCTCCATGCCCATGAGGGTTAAGGCAGTGCTGGAAAATAATGGTGGCCACACAAAATATTGACACTTTGGGCCCAATTTGGACATTTCCACTTAGGGGTGTACTCACTTTTGTTGCCAACGGTTTAGACATTAATGGCTGTGTGTTGAGTTATTTTGAGGGGACAGCGCATTTACACTGTTATACAGGCCGTACCCTTACTACTTTACATTGTAGCAGAGGGGCATGTCTTCAGTGTTGTCACATGAAAAGATATAATAAAATATTTACACAAATGTGAGGGGTGTACTTACTTTTATGAAATACTGTACTGTGAATGCTATTAAATGACCCTAGATAAGGAGAGTTAGAAAGTGATGTTCTATATAGATAATCCAAGTTTAAAATACTCCAGCTCAATTATCTAACAACTGTAATTAATGCTTACATTTTTTATATTTTTAATTTCAGAAATAATTTGGACATTTGCTGTGTCCATATAGAACAAATGATTGTCATCATTGGTCCATCCAACCCAAAGACATGCTTCAAATAGGACACATAACATATATGATAATATGTCCCACAGCTGTGTTTTGGACGGCGAACGCTGCAGATTCACACAACCAGCTGACATTGCTGAATACGACTGAAAGAACTTGTCCCGTCAGCATTTCATGGGCTCAGAACCACAGCGAGACCCTCAGAGATCCTCCAGAGGTCAGCCACAACAACCCAAGAGCACATAACGGGACCAAGCCACAGTCTGGGTATAAACCAGCCCAGGTGGTCTCATCCATTGTGTTTATTTGAGTAAAGTCTACTGGAAATATCTGAAAAATAAGCTAATTTCCGTAAAGACGCTGATAAAACAAACACAACCAATATGTCTGAGAACGCCGAGTATTCCTGGTGCATACTGCGGAATATTAGTCCAAAATGTGAAATTATTTCATAAAAAGCTGGAGAGGTCGAGCAGTGTGAGGGGAAAATACTAAATAATATGTGATAGCACTAATAATGATAATAAAAATATACAATAATAAATCAATACATTTCATTAGATAAATAAATAGAAAAATAAAGAAAGAAAAAAAAAGAATATAAATATAAAATATATAAATATAAAAAATATCAACTATAAATATAAATAAAATATATATATAAAAAAATAAAAAATATATATATATATAAATATAAAAAAATATTAAACTATTAATATAAAGAATATAAATATAAGAAATATAAATATAAAATAAAAAATAAATAAAATGCAATCTCATAAGAACATATCAAAAACAGACATATATAGTTAAAAACATGCATATGTGGATCAACCAAAACACAAAAAATAAGTTTCCTGGACAGAGTATTTTTGGTACATACTAATTTTTCTTAGAAAGTTCCAAAATGGTAAACTATATTTCATGAAAAGCTGAAGAGAGTGAGCAGTATGAGGGAAAATCAATGCGTAGCAAAATACAACTAAATCTATAGCTTAGAAAGGATAACACTAGTATTTATATGATAATAAAAATACATATAATAATAAATCAGTAAATTTCTCTAGAGAAATAAATAGCGAAACAATAAATAAAATGCAAAAGTGCATAAAAATATAAGCAATATTAATATAAAAAATATAAGTATAAAAAATATGAAAAATAAACAAAACACAAATTAAAAAAATATAAATATCAACATAAGTTTTGGTTAGTTGGGTGCCGGATAACCGGGATTTTACTGTATATATTTATACCATGCATAAAGATAAAAATACTTGTGTGGATCAACCAATACATAGAAAAAACTCAGCATCTTCGGCTGCTGGTTTATGTAACTATTAAGCAGAGATCAGGTTTTACCTTGTTGAGTTCCACCTGGTTCCCGAACAGCTGGTGATACCTTCTGTATTTGCCTTCTCGATATTTAGCCAAGATGAACCTCCTCCTTTCCTGTGAGCCACTCAGAATATCGATGGCCTCACTAGGAGGCACATTGGCTGCCCAGAACTTGTTGCTGACCCCGTTACCAATTTTCTGAAAGAGCTGGAAGTGAATAAAAATAGATAATTATTACAGTTTCCATATATGATGTGGGCGCAGATATTACCAATAAATGTTTCATGGCATGATAATGACAGTGGTGGCTGGAGTTTCTTGCACTGGGCTGTGATGACAGCTTTGATGGGGGAGAATAATGAAGTGAAGTGCGTTGGTGTTGTGGGTTACTATGGTAACAGTGACAGTTGAAAAGTGAACATTAGCTTTCTGCATGAGACAAAGTGCTGTTTGGCTCCTGAGCTCAGAGGAATGGGAGCAGAACATTATCCTAACATTATGGATACCTAATACTTCTCTACTTACTAACTGCCATCTTCCCATGATCCTTCCAGGGAATCCCTAGCACCAACACACAGAAACCTACAGAGGAGAGGACCTTTTGGGTGGGATCCATTCATTGGTCTGTCCAGCTTGTCCCTCCTCATGACCTAATCTGTGGGATCCATTCATTGGCCGGTCTAGCTGGTCTCTCATCTTGACATGGGCATATTAGGCTGTTGATCAATATTACGCTACATACTCTAAATCTTTTTAATCCGTGGAACAATATGAAGCAATTATATTGCATTGAAATATACTAAGTTGATGCGAGAGCTGGACCATAAAGAAGGCTGAGCTCTGTAGAATTGATGACTTTGAATTGTGCTGTTGGACTGCAAGGGGATCCAATCAGTCAATACTATAGGCAATGAAGCCAAATTGTTCACTGGAATGTTTGATCATGAGGCTGATGATCAAATATGTTGACCATACCATGAGAAGAAAGGATTCCCTAGAGAAGACTCTGATATTGGAAAAGATTGAAGGCACACAAGGAAGGGAGATGGATAGATGAGGTCATTAAATAAATGAACATGAGCTTGGTGGAGGACAGTGGGGCACTCTTAAAACTGTACAAAACCTTATATTCATTTAAATAGCCATTTTAAAGGGATATGGAAAATTCTGGATGTTACTAGGTATATACAGTTATATCCCTGTATGTACTTTATTTTATTAAGAAGGGCTTATAAGATCTGTTTTTACTCCCTAAAATCATATGATTTGTACCAATTTGGTCTACCCTCTGCAGCTCATGAATATATAAGCAATTATAAGCACTTCTTAATAAAATAAAGTTCATAACAGTAAATAGATACAGTGGATACCTTGTGAAATCCCGGGACCTTCCAGATCTCTTTAAGTTATAGTAAGAGCTGACACATGAGTGAGTCAGTGAGCAGAAGTCTACAAGTAGTCACGTTTTCCCTTTAATTTACATTACTCTTATTAAAGGATCACTGTAGTCATACATTTAAATATATATTATTTTGGAGAACCACATTTGAAAATAGGAGAAATGTTTTCCAATGTAAAAAAACACAGAAACATAACCTCTAATATCTTACCTTTTATATGAAATTATGCTGCAATGGAATCTACCATTTTTATTTGTCCTAATCAAGTTTTTGAGTTAAAACTAATAATAATAATACCTGCCTATTGAAGGAGTAAAAAATAAAGCGGAGTCACGCGGTAAAGACACTGATTGATAGGAGTTTTTCCCTGAACTCAGGACTGCACCTGTTTAGGTGATTCCAGTATTCCATGTTCTGAACAGATGGGTTTCTTAGTGAAAAAGGCACAGATTTCAAAATTCAAAAACTATTTTAGCATGTTTTTAGGAGATCTTTACTGTGATGTGGTCCACAATGAGCTGAATTAAGAGGCCCTTTAAATATAGAAACGTGGCAGCTACCATAGCCAGTGTTTTAATAGGAACAATGGAAAGCTCATTAGTTTACAATGACAAATTAGTTGACAGACACGGATGAAAAGGAAAATAAACCCTGGCAATAAAGAATTATTGCATGTTAAAGGTCCAAACACAGCATTTACTGTTCTTGCTTTCTGAATACATATACATTAAAGCTCATATACACTGGTCCTTTAACATTATACGTTGACTTTCAGCAGCCTATAAAAAAAAAAACAACATCCCCTCCAGTGGCGGAGCTAATGCATGGAGGGCTCTGTTATTTTTGCACCGTTCAATACCCTCTCCGCAGTTGTAAGAAATCCAGGTTTTCCTGTTGCGGCCCCCTCAATGTCATTTTATATATATATATATATATATATATATATATATATATATATATATATATATATATATATATACGCACACATACATTTAAATATATATGTCTTGTTATTATTATTTCTGCACCATCCGATACCTCCTCCTCAGTTTGTAAGAAATCCAGGTTTTTGCTTGAAATTTGATTATATTTAACAAGAACAATTAGGACGTTAGGAGCCATTATCCAGTACGAAGTGGCCGCCCCAGCGCTATTTTGAGAAATTAAACCTGCAAATCTTGTTGGACAATTATCCAAAGGAAAACACTTCATCAAAGGCTTCCAGCTTCTCAGAGGAATCTTGTCATTATCTGTTTGTTACTGAAACAAATCTGTAAGTGGATTAGTTTGGTGCAGAGTTTAGTTCTTCCAGCATCACTGAGCATTCAAGTGCGCCCACACTATTCAAGAGAACATCTGGACACAGCAGTGACCACCAGATGTTGTGTTGGAAGCAAAATATTAGTTCTATGGGTCACATATTCTTGTATTATACTCATATACGCCTGGAAGATCATTTTTTTCTGGGAGGAAAGGGTGTGGGCAAAGTAATAATTAAACATCCATTATATCAAGTGAGAGATAACAATACTTATTGTGCCACTTTGTAATTTAAAGGGCCACTTAATTCAGTAGAATTTGGACCATGTCACTGTAAAGATCTCCTAAAATCAAGCTGAAATACATTTAGAATTTTTTTAATACATGCATTTTTCACTGAGAAATAAAATAAAATAAAAAACGACAAAAAAAGGAAAGGGTAGGAGAAAGCGCACAACTATACAGTGGAGATTATTCACTGGATCAACCTTAGTAAACACATATTGCAATGGACTTTCACCTGGAACGACCTCAAACAGGTATGAGATATAATATTGCATTGGTTCCAACCCAATTTTTATTTCTGTCTGGTTACTCGGTTCTGGTCCAATCACAGTACATTTATTATTTAGCCTGCTTTTCGTATTTGAATTTATAACGTTCAATGCCCAGAATGCACTATAGTGAGTGTGATACATGTGTGTATAAATAACACAACTTCTTGAATGTGGACGCACCCCAGCAAGGTGACAGACCACAAAGATGGATTTGAACTCAAAAAGTTCTTTATTGGCTCAATGTAAACATTATACAGTATCAAGTCAATAATAATTAAGAATTAATTGGTTAACATCCCTTTCTTCACGTTGTACAGGTGCTCTTGAAATCTAGTCTTCAGGGTTCTCTTTGTTCTCCCAACATACTGCTGGCCGCAAAAGCATGTGATCACATAAACAACATAGTCTGACTTGTAGTTTGTGAAGTCACGTATCTTGAAGGATTAATTTTTCTGAGATGAATGGATTTTATTTATTTCTGGTTTTTGAGGTCAGTGCATGCTCCGTCCTTTGCCCCAATGGGACACACAGGTCCTTCTGATTTCTTAGTGTTCCATCTCAGCTCGCTAAGGGTCAACATATCTTTAAGGTTACAATTTTTCTTGAAAGTGATGGTTGGTTTTTCCGGTAACACTTCCTTAAGGACCTCATCTTCCAACTTGATGGGCAGGAACTTTCCAATGCTGGTTCTAATAACTTGGCTGATCTATTTCAACGTGTAAGGAATATAATATTATTTTTGGCACCCTGATTGGCATTTTCTTTCTTTAGGAGTTCTGCTCTATCCAGTTCTTTGGAAGGTGCTTGAGCCTCCTAGACCATACTTTCTTGATATCCTTTGTACAGGAATTTCTTCACGAGTTTATCATTCTCCTGATCGTAGTCATGTATGTATGGCCAGATGAGATGTTTTTTTATCCACCTTGGGTCATGACCACTGGTCGCATGTAGGTTTGATATATAGTTTTAAAATAACGTGTTGTTTTTTTTGGCTATAATTTTAGAAGGCCAAGACCGAGATAGATACCTTATCATGATTCATGGTGAAGATCCATGCAATGTTTTTTATATTTCTTTACCATACCTGAAATTGGAATGTTATATGTTTATTAGTGTGTCCTAATCCCCTCGGAAATAATATGGGAGCCTTTTTTTTTTACTAGCGCATATATCTATATATGCTCCATTCTAGGGGAAGAGATACTGAAGAAGCTGCCAAAAAGTGTCGAAAAGCATTTATTTATTTGTCACACACACCGTTTATAAGCTGAGGATATCATTTTTAGATCTGCTTTTAAATACACTGTTAATTAATTTTGATTTAATACTGTATAATGTTTACATAGAGCCAATAGAGAACTTTTTGTGTTCAAATCCATCTTTATGGTGTGTCACCTCTCTGGGGTGCGTACACATTCAAGAAGTTGTATTATCTACACACACGTGTATCACACTCAATATAGTTCATTCTGGGCATTGAAACTTATAAATTGCAATTACTAAACCAGGCTCAACAAGAGATTTATTTACACACACACTATAAAACACGCAATTGGACCCGAACCGAGGAACCAGTGAAACCCGAGGCCGTAGGGATGCTGTGCTATTAATCTCAGCCTTCCCCCATAGAGCCTCATACAGTGAATGATGGACTCGGCACTCTCCTAATTACTCATGCAACAGTCACTGCGCAGAATAGACTGTATGTAAACAGAGATTTAAAACTTTATATGTTTTAGCTGTTATTAGTGAAATTAAAAAAAGATAATTTTAACATATAATCTTAGTGCTCTTCACCGTACAGTGGGTTCACTGGCCCTTTAATTATATGGTGTGATTTACAATTATTTATATTTGTTTAATTCTCAACTTTAGAGCCTAAAAGGAGGAGCTGGACATTCTAATCAGGTATTGATCATTTATCATTGATGTACAAAAAGCAATATTGAATGTTAAACTGACAGAATGAATTGAGGCTGGTCTCCACCACCACAAAATGAACAGGGGGAGGGGGCTCTGGCTGGTGAATTGTCAGGGTCAAAATAATATCAACACAATTCTCTTAAAGTGGTGTCCCTTGCAAAAGTGATCTGACTGGAAGCAAGTTTTACAAGTTACTTAAATCCCTTGCTATTCAATGATAATTGTTAATAATTGCCCTTAGGCTCAAAGCTGCCAGGAAGTAAAGTCAGACAAGATGTAAATGTTCAATACACAAACAGAATTATCAGAAATTAAGATTCTCTATAATATATATATATATATATATATATATATATATATATATATATATATATATATATATATATATATATATATATATAGTATCTCACAAAAGTGAGTACACCCCTCACATTTGTGTAAATATGTTATTACATCTTTGCATGTGACGACGCTGAAGACATGCCCCTCTGCTACAATGTAAAGTAGTAAGTGTACGGCCTGTATAACAGTGTAAATGTGATGTCCCCTCAAAATAAATCAACACACAGCCATTAATGTCTAAACCGTTGGCAACAAAAGTGAGTACATCCATAAGTGGAAATGTCAAAATAGGGCCCAAAGTGTCAATATTTTGTTTGGCCACCATTATTTTCCGGCACTGCCTTAACCCTCATGGGCATGGAGGTCACCAGAGCTTCACAGGTTGCCACTGAAGTACTCTTCCACTCCTCCATGATGACATCACAGAGCTGGTGGATGTTAGAGACCTTTCACTCTCCCACCTTCCATTTGAGGATGCCCCACAGATGCTCAATAGGGTTTAGGTCTGGAGACATGCTTGGCCAGTCTATCACCTTTACCTTCAGCTTCCTTAGCAAGGCAGTGGTCGTCTTGGAGGTGTGTTTGGGGTCGTTATGTTGGAATACTGCCCTGCGGCCCAGTCTCTGAAGGGAGGGGATCATGCTCTGCTTCAGTATGTCACAGTACATGTTGGCATTCATTAATGGTTCCGTCAATGAACTGTAGCTCCCCAGTGCCGGCAGCACTCATGCAGGCCCAGACCATAACACTCCCACCACCAAAATTAAACATCTATACTGAGGAAAGGTGGTTGAAATAATCACTAAATGACATATAAACGGATAAATAGTAATATAGACAATATAAACGGATAAGGCACAAAGAACACAAAAACACTGATATGAGATGAAACCCTCAGTTTGAAAGTAAATAGCGATGCAGAGAGAGTGGAGGCAGCATCTGACATCATCCAGTAAATGCATTATAGAGGGAATCAACACAACATATTATAGAAAACATATATACACATATAGACATTTGTGTATATATGTTTAGTCTGGACCTGCATGAGTGCTGCCGGCACTGGGGAGCTACAGTTCATTGAGGGAACCATGAATGCCAACATGTACTGTGACATACTAAAGCAGAGCATGATCCCCTCCCTTCGATCTTGCAATCCATAACCATAATAAACATGGCTTAAGCAAAGCTAGGGTTGGATAATACACAAGCTAGGAATCCCACCCACGTAGAGCTGTTTCAAGGTTACTGCCTCTCATGAGCGTGGGGCCGGTTGCTTAGCTTGTGTAGTGGATATTTTGAGTAGGTAGTTCACCACAACAAACTTTTAATATATGGTGGGCAAAAGAGTGATAGAAGCCCTCCACCGTGCAGTAAATCATATATATATATATATATATATATATATATATATATATATATATATGTATATATATATATACACACACACACAAACACATAAAGCTATGAATATAATTTACAATAATACAATTAATTTTAAATTTTTTATATTTTATTTTTGCCATTTCACATTTTATTTATTCTATTAGGTATTTTTGTGAATTTTTGAAAAACATTTAGCTTCATATTATAATATCATCTGTACACTGCATGTATGTCTTCCTTCCCAGCATTTGCTTCTGTTTACCTCTGGGATACATTAAATGTTTATCTTGCTGTAGTCTCTGTAGTTACACGTCACCAGTCTGTAGGGTGCCGGCCTCATAACAATCTTGGTATTTATTATTTTATATGTTTAAATTGTATTTTTTTTATAAGAGCAGGACCCTCCATACCTTCAGTGCCAGGATGTATATGTTTGTCATGTTTCTTTTATGTATCCTCTGTTTGTTTTACATATCCCAAATATGGGCCGTGTAGTCATCATAGCCAACTATTGTATTGCAGATACCATAAATAAATAGTACTTTAATGTTCACATTTGTATATCTAAAAATAAGTTAAGAATTCAAAGAAATACAATTATTGCACTGCACTCTGGGACACTGCGCAAGTCCACAATGCATTATAACTAATAAATCCAATCCTTTTAGGCATATGCTGTATTACAATGTGCAACAATATATATTTTATCTTTGGTTTGTTTTAGTGGTTCAATAAAAGTAAAATGTTAAAGAAATTCACCCACGATATAAATAAATAATTAATATTATAGGTGTGAAAGTAAATATTGTACTTTTTCTTATTTTCCTTTTGAGTAATAATAATCCCAGTGAGCACCCTGTAATTTATCTATTGGGATCCTAGTTGGCCATTCTGGGGACCCCTAGATAAGAGGAACATGAGCATGCTGTGTTTTGAGGGAAGACAGTTTGTGAGCTGATTATGGTGCTGCCAGGACCTTAGGGAGCAGGAGAGCTTGGTGGTAGGCAGGCAGTGAGAGACAGTGCTAGTATAATGAATGGATACCTTCTGCATGTTGGTGTGCATGGGGGGAAGGAGGGAGATGGGTGATGCAGACATAGTGACCTTGCCCATGTGCTCCTATGTCACTCCCATGTCCTGTTTTATCACAGTGCAGAATATTGCAAGCCTGACATGTCACACCTACCTCCTCATGACACCCGACTTGAGAAGGCAGGGGCCCTGTGAGAAACCTAAACAAACTATAAGTATTGGTATGCAAACGTGGGGCCCCTTCCAAGGAGACACCCCTAGGCGACTGCCTTGTTATCCTGGTGATAAATCAGGCCATGGATGGTTTATAAAGACACAGGATTTATTCAAAATAGGACAGCACTTTATAATTGCTAAAAATGAGTCAAAAAAGTAATTAGGTGGTCAAAGCATCTGGGGCTCAGTTTGTGATTGGCACTACTGTGATTGGTGGTACACTTCCATTCGGTTCCGGCTCTATACATTTCTTTTATATTAAAGAGCATTCTTAGAGTAGATTAATTATCTATGTAAAAGTTATTTAAACTAGCTTGCCAGTTCCTCCTCCTGGTTTGTAGAGAGCAGAAGTCATCATTAGAAGTTCCATTTCTGTCACTGACACTTAGAATTCTGAGCTGATAGGATCAACAGTTTAAAAAAGTCACTGAAATCATAAGTGCAGCCCTCAGATATGTGACATTTATTTTTCTGGATGACTCCAGTACCTGTATCAGCTCCTCCGTCCAGACCTTGTTGTCCATCTTGAGACTCCGCACTTTGCTGATGCTGGGTCCAAGGCTCCGGTGCTCCCCTGGGAACCCAGAGAACAAGAATCTGTCATTAGGAATCTGTATACTCTGCCCTACTATATGGTAGAGACCTGGTCCCGGATAGGCTAGGACACTGCACATCCAGCCCTACAGAGTCTGTATCTTCAAAGGCTGCGGAGGGCAGACCCATACAGGAACTATTTGTTTTATTTTAGGCAGTAAATAGAGAGCTTATAAGCTTCTTATAAAATAAAGTACATGTCAGTAAATAGATACCCAGGGGTATTATATATCTAGTAATATACAGGATCCTGCCATATACATTTAACATTAATTAATAGATTAAAAAAACAAGTAGTGATTTAAAGGTATTTTTCAGCAATTCTTGTAAATTAATAAATGACTGGCTGTAATTAAAGTACACGCAAGAAATCCTTCCCTGAATATAACCTGTGATGTGCGTGGATCCTCAGCGGTCTCCTGCTCACCTGCACATCTCTTACAGATGACCACGCACAGGTTGATTGAGGCCCAGTCTGGGTTGGGGGCGTCGCAGTCGGCGCATCGCTTATTTGCCTCCACCGACCAGATCTTCTTAGCCACCTCCAGGTTAGACAGAGCCTCGGCCACAGACTGCAGCATGGCCTCCACCCACTCCCCCTTCTCAGCCTCGCTCTCTGCGGAGAAACTGAAGGAACAAAAACATTAGATTGTCAGCTCTTGTGAGCAGGGCCCTCTGCACCTTCTATGGAAGTATGGAACTTCTGTCACAGTTGTCTTATGTACTTAATGTATGCCCTGCTACAGAATATATTGGTGCTTTATAAATAAAGGATGATAATAATAAATATAATGATATAATATAATATAATCAGGGGTCTTGACCACATTTACTTCGTCCTGCTCCCCCAGATAATCCCCTTTTTCTTTATTTTTTGCAGAATACACTCTGGCTATTGGTTGGTTTAGATATATGTTTTTAATTCAGCAGATTTTTTGAGTGTTAATAGAGTTTTCTTTTTTTGCCTTTATATATGTGATTATCACTGCAGTGTTAAGCCCCGGGAACACGAAAAAATAGTTTATTTTGTGTTACCTTGAGCACTGATCTCACCTGAAGGTCTTGTACGGGGTCGTGAGGTCAAAGCTCTTCTTATCTGAATCCTTCACATTCCCAAGGTTCATATCAATGGATGTTATCCCGACCCCGGACAGATAGTCCTGTTGGGTTGGAAATAAACATTAATTAGGGAAATAAACCAGGAGGTGGACATGTCAGCCAGAATACAGCTGTGAACTGTGTATAACAATGTGTCAGTAGCGCTCTCTCTGCAGTCAGATACAGTGCGGTCTCTTGGTATAACAATGTATCAGTAGCGCTCTCTCTGCAGTCAGATACAGTGCGGTCTCTTGGTGATATAACAATGTATCAGTAGCGCTCTCTCTGCAGTCAGATACAGTGCGGTCTCTTGGTGATATAACAATGTATCAGTAGCGCTCTCTCTGCAGTCAGATACAGTGCGGTCTCTTGGTGATATAACAATGTATCAGTAGCGCTCTCTCTGCAGTCAGATACAGTGCGGTCTCTTGGTGTAACAGTATCTTTGTGTATAACAATGTATCAGTAGCGCTCTCTCTGCAGTCAGATACAGTGCGGTCTCTTGGTGTAACAGTATCTTTGTGTATAACAATGTATCAGTAGCGCTCTCTCTGCAGTCAGATACAGTGTGGTCTCTTGGTGTAACAGTCTCTTTGTGTATAACAATGTATCAGTAGCGCTCTCTCTGCAGTCAGATATAGTGCGGTCTCTTGGTGTAACAGTATCTTTGTGTATAACAATCAGTAGCGCTCTCTCTGCAGTCAGATACAGTGTGGTCTCTTGGTGTAACAGTCTCTTGGTGTTATAACAATGTATCAGTAGCGCTCTCTCTGCAGTCAGATACAGTGCAGTCTCTTGAGGTTTCAGTATCTTTGTGTATAACAATGTATCAGTAGCGCTCTCTCTGCAGTCAGATACAGTGCGGTCTCTTGAGGTTTCAGTATCTTTGTGTATAACAATGTATCAGTAGCGCTCTCTCTGCAGTCAGATACAGTGCGGTCTCTTGGTGTTATAACAATGTATCAGTAGCGCTCTCTCTGCAGTCAGATACAGTGCAGTCTCTTGAGGTTTCAGTATCTTTGTGTATAACAATGTATCAGTAGCGCTCTCTCTGCAGTCAGATACAGTGCGGTCTCTTGGTGTAACAATGTATCAGTAGCGCTCTCTCTGCAGTCAGATACAGTGCAGTCTCTTGAGGTTTCAGTATCTTTGTGTATAACAATGTATCAGTAGCGCTCTCTCTGCAGTCAGATACAGTGCGGTCTCTTGAGGTTTCAGTATCTTTGTGTATAACAATGTATCAGTAGCGCTCTCTCTGCAGTCAGATACAGTGCGGTCTCTTGGTGTTATAACAATGTATCAGTAGCGCTCTCTCTGCAGTCAGATACAGTGCAGTCTCTTGAGGTTTCAGTATCTTTGTGTATAACAATGTATCAGTAGCGCTCTCTCTGCAGTCAGATACAGTGCGGTCTCTTGGTGTAACAATGTATCAGTAGCGCTCTCTCTGCAGTCAGATACAGTGCGGTCTCTTTGTGTATAACAATGTATCAGTAGCGCTCTCTCTGCAGTCAGATACAGTGCGGTCTCTTTGTGTATAACAATGTATCAGTAATGCTCTCTCTGCAGTCAGATACAGTGCGGTCTCTTTGTGTATAACAATGTATCAGTAGCGCTCTCTCTGCAGTCAGATACAGTGCGGTCTCTTTGTGTATAACAATGTATCAGTAACGCTCTCTCTGCAGTCAGATACATTGCGGTCTCTTTGTGTATAACAATGTATCAGTAGCGCTCTCTCTGCAGTCAGATACATTGCGGTCTCTTGGTGTATAACAATGTATCAGTAGCACTCTCTCTGCAGTCAGATACATTGCGGTCTCTTGGTGTATAACAATGTATCAGTAGCGCTCTCTCTGCAGTCAGATACAGTGCAGTCTCTTGGTGTATAACAATGTATCAGTAGCACTCTCTCTGCAGTCAGATACATTGCGGTCTCTTGGTGTATAACAATGTATCAGTAGCACTCTCTCTGCAGTCAGATACATTGCGGTCTCTTGGTGTATAACAATGTATCAGTAGCACTCTCTCTGCAGTCAGATACAGTGCGGTCTCTTTGTGTATAACAATGTATCAGTAACGCTCTCTCTGCAGTCAGATACATTGCGGTCTCTTTGTGTATAACAATGTATCAGTAGCGCTCTCTCTGCAGTCAGATACATTGCGGTCTCTTGGTGTATAACAATGTATCAGTAGCACTCTCTCTGCAGTCAGATACATTGCGGTCTCTTGGTGTATAACAATGTATCAGTAGCGCTCTCTCTGCAGTCAGATACAGTGCAGTCTCTTGGTGTATAACAATGTATCAGTAGCACTCTCTCTGCAGTCAGATACATTGCGGTCTCTTGGTGTATAACAATGTATCAGTAGCACTCTCTCTGCAGTCAGATACATTGCGGTCTCTTGGTGTATAACAATGTATCAGTAGCACTCTCTCTGCAGTCAGATACAGTGCGGTCTCTTTGTGTATAACAATGTATCAGTAATGCTCTCTCTGCAGTCAGATACAGTGCGGTCTCTTTGTGTATAACAATGTATCAGTAGCGCTCTCTCTGCAGTCAGATACAGTGCGGTCTCTTTGTGTATAACAATGTATCAGTAGCGCTCTCTCTGCAGTCAGATACATTGCGGTCTCTTGGTGTATAACAATGTATCAGTAGCACTCTCTCTGCAGTCAGATACATTGCGGTCTCTTGGTGTATAACAATGTATCAGTAGCGCTCTCTCTGCAGTCAGATACAGTGCAGTCTCTTGGTGTATAACAATGTATCAGTAGCACTCTCTCTGCAGTCAGATACATTGCGGTCTCTTGGTGTATAACAATGTATCAGTAGCTCTCTCTCTGCAGTCAGATACATTGCGGTCTCTTGGTGTATAACAATGTATCAGTAGCACTCTCTCTGCAGTCAGATACATTGCGGTCTCTTGGTGTATAACAATGTATCAGTAACGCTCTCTCTGCAGTCAGATACATTGCGGTCTCTTGGTGTAACAATGTATCAGTAGCGCTCTCTCTGCAGTCAGATACAGTGCGGTCTCTTTGTGTATAACAATGTATCAGTAGCGCTCTCTCTGCAGTCAGATACATTGCGGTCTCTTGGTGTATAACAATGTATCAGTAGCGCTCTCTCTGCAGTCAGATACATTGCGGTCTCTTTGTGTATAACAATGTATTAGTAGCGCTCTCTCTGCAGTCAGATACATTGCGGTCTCTTGGTGTATAACAATGTATCAGTAGCACTCTCTCTGCAGTCAGATACATTGCGGTCTCTTGGTGTATAACAATGTATCAGTAGCACTCTCTCTGCAGTCAGATACATTGCGGTCTCTTGGTGTATAACAATGTATCAGTAGCGCTCTCTCTGCAGTCAGATACATTGCGGTCTCTTGGTGTAACAATGTATCAGTAGCGCTCTCTCTGCAGTCAGATACAGTGCGGTCTCTTGGTGTAACAATGTATCAGTAGCGCTCTCTCTGCAGTCAGATACATTGTAGTCTCTTTGTGTATAACGGTGTATCAGTAGCGCTCTCTCTGCAGTCAGATACAGTGCGGTCTCTTGGTGTAACAATGTATCAGTAGCGCTCTCTCTGCAGTCAGATACATTGCGGTCTCTTGGTGTAACAATGTATCAGTAGCGCTCTCTCTGCAGTCAGATACAGTGCGGTCTCTTGGTGTAACAATGTATCAGTAGCGCTCTCTCTGCAGTCAGATACAGTGCGGTCTCTTTGTGTATAACAATGTATCAGTAGCGCTCTCTCTGCAGTCAGATACAGTGCAGTCTCTTGGTGTATAACAATGTATCAGTAGCGCTCTCTCTGCAGTCAGATACAGTGCGGTCTCTTTGTGTATAACAATGTATCAGTAGCGCTCTCTCTGCAGTCAGATACAGTGCAGTCTCTTGGTGTATAACAATGTATCAGTAGCGCTCTCGCTGCAGTCACATACAGTGCGGTCTCCTGATAATAATATTTCTTACTTGTGTATAAAACAATATCATTACAATGTACTATCCTAAGTAGGTTCCCCTTCTGGATCGCCACCATGTTGTACTGAAGGGGCTTGTGTACTTCAATGAAGCTGTGAGCTATACCATGTAGGGTCACCCAAGACGGGCAGATCATAGCAGAGAGGTCAGACAAATCATGGTCCACTGGGGAATGAACTTGCACCCACTCCAGTATCTTTGCTAAGAACACATTATGGATGAGCACAACCAGAAACGACATGGTGTGCTGCTGTCCATTGGGTCACGTAAAGTCAGACAAGACTGAACAACTAAACAAGTAGGTTCTATGGGCATAGTAACCCACTCTTAAAGCAGCCACTTGCTCAAAAAAGTGATCCAGCCCTAAAATGCCAAGCAATTTTACCCTAAACAGGAGAAACAGCACACCACAGACGTATGTTTAGGCCTCTTCAGTGGGGTGTAGCGGCAATGTCTAAGGCAGAGAGACCAAGGAAGGTTTTT
The DNA here is from genome assembly GCA_027410445.1 of Discoglossus pictus. Lineage (NCBI taxonomy): Eukaryota > Metazoa > Chordata > Amphibia > Anura > Alytidae > Discoglossus > Discoglossus pictus. Next base: position 469,404,133 of record CM050164.1, read on the forward strand.
TATGGGTGATTGGGGTCTCCAGACGTGGACTCTTTACCTACTGTGCCTTAAGAACTTCACCTACACTCCACAAGGCCCAACAGGACAAACGTACATCTGGAGTCTGCTGTTTCTCCTCTTCAGGGTGGAATTGCCTGGTATTTCAGGGCTGGATCACTCTAATGAGTCAGACCAGACTGATATACTACGGGTATAATCCTACTCCGACACAAAGTAATCACAGAGATGTATATAAGACGCACCTCGTAGTTCTTGTACAGATAAACCTTCTCCGCAGACACCATCACAAACAGCTTAGGCTTACAGCCCCTCATCTCCAGGAGCCCGCACTTGTCTACGGTCTCTTGGCTGGGGGACATTGTTGGGATGGTAGAGAGTCTACTTCTTCTGTCATCCGAGACCTGCTGCAGAGCCTTCACCCAGTCATTACGCTCCGCTGGAGATGGAGAAAAGAAGACAAGGTCAGAAGCCTGGGGGCATCCATATTATCTAACTCTGCTTTACTGCCTAAAATCAGACAGACACAGACTCTGTAGTACTGGGTGTGCAGTGTCCCGTACTAACCAATCAGTAACCATCTCTATGCAGCAGACAATGTACTAGGACACTACACTGCACATCCAGCCTACAGAGTCTATGTCTGCATATGCTGCAGAGGGCAGACCCATACAGGGACTATTTATCTTATTCTAGGCAGTAAAAACAAAGCTCATAAGCACTTCCTAATAAAATAAAGTACCTAGGAACCTGCCATATCCCTTTAACTATTTAAAGGACTCTCTACCTTCCTCTACAAATAATAAAACATTTTTTTTTATTTAATACCTAATTAATAATATCACTTATTTTATTTTCTGTGGTTGTCCAATAGGGCTCATACGTTTATCATAACTGTGTGCAGTAACAAAAAGGAGGTAATAATGTGATCATAATAATATTAATAAGAAAAACAATAATAATGAAACAATAGCAATAATAATAATAATAATAATAATAATAATAATAATAATATTAATAACAATAATAATAATAATACCAATAAGAAAAGCAATAATAACAAAACATTACAAATAATAATAATATTAATAACAATAATAATAATAATAAAACAATAGCAACAATAATGATATAATAATAAAACTAATATTACTAATATTAATACTAATAATAATAACACTAATAATAATAATAATAATAATAATAAAGTGCGCTTACCGTCACTTTCCGCCCGGAAAACAAAGTTCCTGTTCAGGGTCAGGACCTCAAACTTCTGGTCCCCAGTGGGAGCGACCCGGGATATGGAACTGGTCTTGATGAAGCGCTTGGAGTACATGTCCTGGGCAAAAATGTATTAATATCTAATATTAGGAACAGACCCCCACTAAAGTCCGTTTTTCTATATTGTACTATATTGTATAGTTTTCTATAAACATTTTAGTAGAAGTGAGTTAACTAGTTTAGAAAGGAACTTTGAATGTGATTAATTTGGATCGTGACAATTATTCTGAAGCAGGAAGGAAGGGGCCGGAGGGGATAACCTGAGCCTAGGTCTGGCTACGGACAACCCCCGACAGAGGTAAAGAGGCAACACACTTGTTCTCCTCAATAATGGCAGCTCCTTCGTCTTACTAATGTTTAGATGACAAACAATTAAACATAGATTGTATGAATTGCGCATGCGGATTACATTTATGTTCTGTAGGATAAGGGGCTGCAATCCCATAATCTCCCCTACAGAATGAATGCCCTGTATTGGAGGGAGATGGGGAGGGGGCAGCAGGGACCATTATTAGGGGAACTGTGTTTTTAAATGATATTTTCTCGCTAAAGCTTTCTGTTGCTGCTGTTTCCATGTGTATTTAATGTTAATTAATGGTAAAATAAAGTATATATTTCACTTGGACAGCGCTTACACCGGCCTGGCCCAGTAACACGATTTCTAAGCATCCCGGTCCTGTTGTGAATATAAAACCTTGTTCAGTTAAATTCATGATGTGACATTGGGATTGCGGTCGCACAAGGCGGAATGTGAGTCACAGGCTGTAGAGCTCTGACGGAGTTAACCTCTATGTGAAGTTTATAAGCTGCACCTGTGAAACCCCAATTTAAGCCAGCTCCTGGAGTAGGGGAGGGGCAGCTGATGGACTGGATAATATTCAGTTGTTGCAGACGAGTGAGTGAGTGAGTGAGTGTGAGAGAGAGAGTGTGTGTGAGAGAGTGAGTGAGTGTGAGAGAGTGAGTGAGTGTGAGAGAGTGAGTGAGTGTGAGAGAGTGAGTGAGTGTGAGAGAGTGAGTGTGTGTTAGTGTGAGAGAGTGAGAGAGAGCGAGAGTGTAAAAGAGAGAGCGAGTGAGTGTGAGAGAGCGAGAGTGAGAGAGAGTTAGTGAGTGTAAGAAAGAAGGGAAAGCGAGAGAGTGTGAGCGAGAGAGAGTGAGTGAGTGTGCGAGAAAGAGAGTGAGTGTGTGTGAGAGAGATAGAGAGGGAGAGAGAGAGTGCAAGAGTGAGTGAGAGAGTGCGAGAGAGATAGAGAGTGAGAGAGTGTGAGAGATATAGAGAGTGAGAGAGTGTGAGAGAGATAGAGAGTGAGAGAGTAAGTGTAAAAGAGAGAGTGAGAGAGTGTTAGAGAGTGAGAGTGAGAGAGTGAGTGTGAGAGAGAGTGTGCGCGAGAGAGAATGAGTGAGTGTGCAAGAGAGAGAGTGAGAGAGAGAGCGAGTGAGTGTAAAAGAGAGAGCGAGTGAGTGTGAGAGCGAGAGTGAGAGAGAGTGAGTGAGTGTAAGAAAGAAGGGAGAGAGAGAGAGAGAGTGTGAGCGAGAGAGTGAGTGTGCGAGAAAGAGAGTGAGTGAGTGAGAGAGTGCAAGAGAGATAGAGAGTGAGTGAGTGAGAGAGTGCAAGAGAGATAGAGAGTGAGAAAGTGTGAGAGAGAGTGTGAGAGAGAGAGTGTGAGAGAGAGAGAGAGTGTGAGAGAGAGAGAGAGAGAGTGTGAGAGAGAGTGTGAGAGAGAGAGTGTGAGAGAGAGAGAGAGTGTGAGAGAGAGAGAGAGTGTGAGACAGAGACAGTGTGAGAGAGAGAGACAGTGTGAGAGAGAGAGACAGTGTGATAGAGAGAGACAGTGTGAGAGAGAGAGACAGTGTGAGAGAGAGAGACAGTGTGAGAGAGAGAGACAGTGTGAGAGAGAGAGACAGTGTGAGAGAGAAACAGTGAGAGCGAGAGAGAGCGAGTGAGAGAGCGAGTGAGAGAGCGGGTGAGAGAGCGGGTGAGAGAGCGGGTGAGAGAGCGGGTGAGAGAGCGGGTGAGAGAGCGGGTGAGAGAGCGGGTGAGAGAGCGGGTGAGAGAGTGGGTGAGAGAGCGGGTGAGAGAGCGGGTGAGAGAGTGGGTGAGAGAGTGGGTGAGAGAGAGTGAGAGAGAGTGAGTAAGTGTGAGAGAGAAAGAGTGAGTGAGAGAGCGAGTGAGAGAGTGAGAGAGTGAGCGAGCGAGCGAGTGAGTGAGAGAGCGAGTGAGAGAGCGAGTGAGTGAGAGAGCGAGTGAGTGAGAGAGCGAGCGAGTGAGTGAGCGAGCGAGTGAGAGAGCGAGCGAGAGAGAATGAAAGAGTAAGAATGAGAGAGTGTGAGAGTGAGAGAGAGTGTGAGTGAGAGAGAGTGAGAGAGAGTGAGAGAGTGCGAGAGAGTGCGAGAGAGTGCGAGAGAGTGCGAGAGAGTGCGAGAGAGTGCGAGAGAGTGCGAGCGTGAGAGAGAGCGAGCGTGAGAGAGAGCGAGCGTGAGAGAGAGCGAGCGTGAGAGAGAGCGAGCGTGAGAGAGAGCGAGCGAGAGTGAGCGAGAGTGAGCGAGAGAGAGTGAGCGAGAGAGAGAGTGAGCGAGAGAGAGAGTGAGCGAGAGAGAGAGTGAGCGAGAGAGAGGGTGAGCGAGAGAGAGGGTGAGCGAGAGAGAGAGTGAGCGAGAGAGTGGGCGAGTGTGAGAGAGTAAGTGAGAGAGTGAGTAAGTATGAGAGAGAAAGAGTGAGTGAGCGAGAGAGCGAGTGAGAGAGCGAGAGAGCGAGAGTGAGAATGAAAGAGTTAGAATGAAAGAGTGAGAATGAAAGAGTGTCAGAGCGTTAGAAAAAGAGTGAGTGTGCGTGAGAGAGCGAGTGAGAGAGCGAGTGAGCGTGAGAGAGTGAGTGAGCGTGAGAGAGCGAGTGTGAGAGAGAGTGTGTGAGTGAGCGAGAGAGTGTCAGAGAGAGTGTGAGCGAGAGAGTGTGAGAGAGAGTGTAAGAGTGAGTGTGAGAGAGAGTGTATGAGAGTGAGTGATAGCGTGTAAGTGTGCGAGAGTGAGAGTGTGAGAGAGAGTGTGAGAGATTGAGTTTGCGAGAGAAAGAGTGAGTGTGCGAGAGAGAGTGAGTGTGCGAGAGAGAGTGAGTGTGCGAGAGAGAGTGAGTGTGCGAGAGAGAGAGAGAGTGAGTGTGCAAGAGAGAGAGAGTGTGCAAGAGAGAGAGAGTGAGTGTGCGAGAGAGAGTGAGTGTGCAAGAGAGAGTGAGTGTGCAAGAGAGAGAGAGAGAGTGTGCAAGAGAGAGAGAGAGAGTGCGCAAGAGAGAGAGAGAGAGTGTGCAAGAGAGAGAGAGAGAGTGTGTGTGGGAGAGAGTGAGTGTGGGAGAGAGTGAGTGTGCGAGAGAGTGAGTGTGCGAGAGAGTGAGTGTGCGAGAGAGTGAGTGTGAGTGAGATATTGAGTGTGCGAAAGTGAGTGAGAGTCAGACACAGAGCGAGAGAGAGGCAGAGCGAGAGAGAGACACAGAGCAACAGAGAGAGAGACACAGAGCAATAGAGACACAGAGCGAGAGAGACACAGAGCGAGAGAGACACAGAGCGAGAGAGACACAGAGCGAGAGTGCAAGACAGAGCGACACACAAAGAGAGCATGTAAGAGAGACAGAGAGAGAGGGCGAGAGACAGAGACGCACACAGAGTGACTCACAGAGAGTAAGAGCAATACAGAGAGAGTGTGACAGAGAGCGAGAGAGAGAGATACAGAGAGCTAGAGACACACAGAGAGACACACACACAAAGAGAGAGACACAGACAGATTGAGAGAGATCGACAGAGCGAGAGAGTCACAGAGAGGAGCAAGAGAGATACAGAGAGAGATACAGAGAGAGAGCAAGAAACAGAGCAAGCGAGACACCGAGCGAGAGAGCGCGAGAGACACAGAGCAAGAGAGCGCGAGAGAGACACAGAGCGAGAGAGACAGAGAGAGAGAGACACAGAGCGAGAGAGATCAAGAGAGACACAGAGCGAGAGAGATCAAGAGAGACACAGAGTGAGAGAGAGCAAGAGAGACACAGAGCGAGAGAGAGACACCGAGCGAGAGAGAGCAAGAGAGACACACAGCGAGAGAGAGAAAGAGAGACACAGAGCGAGAGAGAGCAAGAGAGAGCGACACGCAAACAGAACGTGCAAGAGACAGAGAGCAAGCAAGAGAGACAGGTCGAGAGAGAGACACACAGAGAGACCAAGAGCGAGAGACATCGACAGAGCGAGAGAGACACAGAGAGCGAGAGAGACACAGAGAGATTGACAGCGAGTGAGAGCGAGCGATCAAGAGACACAGAGAGCGAGGGATATACAGAGAGAGAGAGCTAAATTACAAGAAAAGTATCACAGCCTCTTGTGTCTGAAACACGGGCACAAACCCAGAGGATGCTGGGAACTGGCAATGGTCACTCTAGGAGAGTTATTAAATTTCAGCCATAGTCAGTGGTCAGGCCTCACCTGATCTACAGTTTTTTTTCTTTTGTTTCAATTATAAAAATACACCCTTGGACTAGAAGAGAAGATTGGTAATAAGCGAGACCTCAGTGTAACATCCTTATGGTGTCCCACATGAGAGGACGCACCTTGTCACTGTCATAGTATCGGAGGTAGTCCGGGTCCAGCTTCACCCAGCGCTTCTGGTAGATGTAGGACCTGGAAAGGAAAGGGGAAGCGGTCAGATCTGAGGTCCGAGAGTCTCTATAAACCAAATCTATTTATGGCCAATCTAGAAGAAACATTCTTATCTGTATCCATTAACAAACCATACAAATACTACCGTTACATAGATGATCTGTTCATCATATGGACAGAAGAAGAAAGCAAACTCAGAGACTTTCACAATTCATTCAACGCCTTCCATTCATCTATAAAACTTAAAATGGATTTCTCCACAGAACAGGTAAACTTTCTAGACACTACTATATCGATCACCAATGGCACTCTCCACTCCTCTATATATAGGAAACCTACAGACAGATGTAATTACCTACACAGCTCCAGTTTCCATCCCTCCCACACCAAACAAGCCATCATCCATAATCAAGCTATTAGATACCATCGGATTTGCTCAAACACTGGAGACTGTGACAAAAATTTAAAAATACGGTCTGAATCTTTCAAACAAAAGGGTTAGAAACCCTGTATAATTACCCCAAAAAATAACCACTGCCATCAAAATGCCCCGAGAACACCTATTAAACTATAAAACAAAAGAAACTACTTCACGTATACCTCTAGTGACCACATACCATCCAATTTTAGAGAAAATTCGGAAAATAATGAAAGATTTACAACCATTACTAATTGAAGATACTAAATTAAAATATATATTCCCAAAACCTCCCATCCATGCATTTAAACAACCACCAAACCTGAAATAAAAACTTGTCAGCAGAAAATTGGCCAGTGAAGAAATGAATACAAAAAATGGAACTAAACCTTGTAACAAACGTGCCTGTAAGTTACACAACACATTTGTAATGATGATACAGCCACACATGCCAAGACCTATAACATCAAAGGATCATATTCATGTACATCGTCTAATGTGGTTTATATAATACAATGTACTTTATGTGACACAGACTGTTACATTGGAGAAACCGGCCAAAAAATGCATTTAAGGATGAATTTACACAGGCATTCAATAAGAAAGCATAATGAAGACAGTTATTGTAGCCCAGTAGGACACCATTTTAGCCAGAATGATCACTCCATCCATAACTTAAAAGTCAAAATACTCAGAGGAAAATGTAAAAGCATCCAAGAGAGAAAAGCATTCGAAATAAAGATGATCACATTCTTCAACACTAAAAACACAGGACTTAATATAGACTTGGGCTTTCTAACACATTATCAGAATTTCATGTAATTTTTTATAGAGAAGTTAAGCCTCTCGAAAGCTCGTCATTATAAATAAGACGTTTGTCCAATACAAAAGGTATCAAATTATATTGCAATACTCATTATTAATCTATGTATATATATGGATTAATAATTACTAAATTACTAAAATTACTGGACATTCACGGCTGCTTCACTCTTCAATTACTATGGAAGATACCGCATTTAGCCGAATCAAGAAGCTACTATTTAAAATAACAACAAAAATAACACAACTTAACAGTGACATTTATTTCTTTGTCACAATGCAAGAAAAGGAATATTATACTAAATGGACTTAAAATCAAAAAAAAAATATATATATATATATATATATATATATATATATATAAAACTCTATAGAAATTCGCACCAAAGTAGACGTGATTGTGCAGCATTATTAGTATAACGAGGAGCATTGCAGTATACAGGAGACGCGAGGTGAGACGCGTAGGGGGGACGCACCTCTCTTTTGAAAAGCAATACTGATTATTTGCTACAAATTACATCTTTACATCAAAAAATAGAGGAGGAAAAAAAGAAAATGCTAAGAATTCGCAGATACCCGAAGGACAGAAAACACAGGGAAGTCTTGAAAGTCGGGTATCTAAGCATATATTCATTAAGATGTTCTCCCTCTCTCCTAATTACTTTTTTCCTGTGATTAATCTCCATACTCCAAAAAAGCACCCAACTGTTAAAAAAAGAAGTCTTCTTATTCTCTCTTACACCAGCTGGATATGCTGTCCTTACCTGTTACCCAACTGTGAAATAAAGTAATTAGGAGAGAGAGATGCATGGATGGATAGATGCACGGATGGATAGATAGATGGATGGATGGATATATGTTCATGATTTCAAAGATTCAAGGATGGATGGATTGATAGATGCATGGATAGATGCATGCATGGATGGATAGATGCATGGATAGATGCATGCATGGATGGATAGATGCATGGATAGATGTATGCATGGATGTATAGATGCATGCATGGATGGATAGATGCATAGATAGATGCATGCATGGATGGATAGATGCATGCATGGATGGATAGATGCATGGATAGATGCATGCATGGATGGATAGATACATGGATAGATGCATGTATGGATGGATAAATGCATGGATAGATGCATGCATGGCTAGATAGATAGATGAATGCATGGATGGATATATGCATACATGGATGGATAGATGCATGCATGGATGGATAGATGCATGCATGGATGGATAGATGCATGGATAGATGCATGCATGGATGGATAGATACATGGATAGATGCATGCATGGATGGATAGATGCATGGATATATGCATGCATGGATAGATAGATAGATAGATAGATGCATGCATGGATGGATATATGCATACATGGATGGATAGATGCATGCATGGATGGATAGATGCATGCATGGATGGATAGATGCATGGATAGATACATGGATAGATGCATGCATGGATGGATAAATGCATGGATAGATGCATGCATGGATAGATAGATAGATAGATAGATAGATAGATAGATGCATGCATGGATGGATATATGCATGCATGGATGGATAGATGCATGCATGGATGTTCATGATTTCATAGATTCGTGGATGGATGGATGGATAGATGCATGGATGTTCATGGATTTCATAGATTCGTGGATGGATGGATGGATAGATGCATGGATGTTCATGGATTTCATAGATTCATGGATGGATGATAGATGCATGGATGAATGGATGAGTGGTGTGTGGATTTGATAGATAGATAGAGTATTTAGGAGAGTATTTTTCATGCAACTTATTTCTAAAACACCTTGATTATCTAACACTTCAACTGTTGTTTTTCTCCATACTAACCTACAACAAATCTATTTATTTATATGAGCACTTTTCATTTCAGAGTCAGCCTCACTACTTTGGTTTAACCCTTTCAGAGCAAGGAGTCCGGCCATTGTGGAAGTAAAACTCCCCAACTCTAACCTAGAGAGGAAATGATACTGCGCTCTCAGGCTGGCCGGAGCCCAGACGGTTACGGAGCACTCTATGTGACGGTCCCAGAGGAAGCCGAGTGTCCTCCACATAACTCAGCAGCTGCATGATATGAAGCAGAGCCAGGGAAGAGGAATGGATCCCAGTCACTGCTGGAAGAGCTCGAAACCTGAAGACGTTCCAGTAAAAGGAGAGATACATCATGTAAGGAAGAACTGATCACGTATGGAGCCATCTGCAACACGCCATTAAATAAGAAGCTTAACCCTTTGGGGATATTGCATTAAAGTCTCTTGTTTTAATGACCACTGGACATTATATACATATACATACTTATATATAGTAAATAAATAGTACATCTGTGATCACATCTGAATGTCTAAAGCAAGTTAAAAAACCTACTTCCAGCTCAGAATTCTGAGAAAAACAGTTATTACACTGCATTCTGGGAAGCTGAGCTGGCACATGCAAATGTGTCCACAAATGCCACGCTCTTCAATCCATAGCCATTTTCAAACATGGCTTCCTTTAGGCTTATGCCTGCTTTATGACACAGCTTTAATGCAAAGCCTAGGCTGGATTTAACAGTGGATGCTTCTATCGCTCTTTTGCCCACCATATTATAAATAATTGTTGTGGGGAACTACCTACTCATAAAATCCACAACACAGGCTGAGATCCCGCTCCATGCTGATGATAGCCAAACAGCTGTACATGGATAGGATACTCAGCTTGTGTTTAATCCAACCTTGGCTTTGCATTAAAGCTGTGTAATACAGCATGCATAAGCTTAAAGGAAGCCATGTTTGATAATGGCTATGGATTGAAGAGCGAGGCACATTTGTGGGCATATTTGCATGTCCCAGCTCAGCTTCCCAGAATGCAGTGTAATAACTGCTTTTCTCAGAATTCTGACTTGGAAGTTTTTTTAACTTGTTTTAGACATTCAAATGTGAACACAGATGTACTTTTTATTTACTGTACTACAGGGCTTTGATCGCTCTTTTGCCCACCATATATTAAATGATTACATTTATAGAGAGGAGAGGAGAGAGAGAAAGAATATTTCCCAAAGAGAACATTAAATTTAAAAAAGGAATCCATTTAACCCTTTACACAGACCCCATGAGCAGTTTTCCCATAAAATTAATACTAATTTCTTAACTACAAATTTACTTGAAAAACATCCCTGGATGCCTCAAAATAAGCCGCAGGCTGGAGGCGCTTTCACTAAAACAAAACTATGCATCTGTTCTGTTAAGTTCCTGCCAAGACATCTTGAGACGCTGCTGTAGGAGAAGATCCCGGACATCATAAGAGATCAGGTATAAATGTCTCGGACTACATGAATTATTAAGCTCATATCCGCAGCAAATTGCAGATAGAAGAATAACAGGAATAATATATCAGTACAGACTGCTGACCGGGCAAAAAGGAATAAAAAGATTATATAAATAACTCTGTAACTTAAAGGGACACGGGAGGTTCCTGGATGTTACTAGATATATAATATCCAGTGTATCTATTTACTTACATGTACTTTATTTTATAAGAAGTGCTTATAAGCTCTGAATGTACTGCCTATAATCATACAAATAGTCCCTGTATGGATCTGCCCACTTACATGCCTCCTAGTATGCATTGAGGGGGGATGCCAAAATGCTCAAATCTTATCTGAATCCACCAATGAGTCAACAACCCCATCTCCCTCCACCCCCCAATAAATAAAAATTAGCCGGACACTTCCACTTACTCTTCAAGTCAGCAGAAAGACACAAACATGGCATCCTCTAGGCACTAGCAAAGATTTAACCATGGCTTACACAGCTGCTAATGTCACTTTCCCGAGATACAGTGGTATATCTGTGTTATATTTGAACATGTTTAGCGATGTGGTTTCTTTTTTAATGGTCCTAGTGCTGAATAAACAGGTTAGAATTGTATGAGCCATCATTTTCAATGAGGTATAACACAGCTGTATGATGGGACATTTCTTGCACATTATGTGATAAGGTCGCCAAGGGGGGAGGGGTTTGAGAACAATCTATTGATGATTGTTTGGCCTCTTATCTAATCAGACTGCTACACGTCAAAAATGTAAAATATATTAAATAAATAGTACATCTGTGTTCACATTTGAATGTCTAAATCAAGTTAAAAAACCTGCTTCCAGCTCAGAATTTTGTGAAAAGGTCACCAAGGGGGGGAGGGGTTTGAGAATAATCTATTGATGATTGTTTGGCCTCTTATCTAATCAGACTGCTACACGTCCAAAATGATTTCAATGGCGAGATTACTTTAACCGAGCAAGGGAGTGAATTGTGTTGGCAGAGAGTCACTTCCTTGTAGAACGCTTTGCCTTTAAATACCAGAAGTGTATTTGTGTTTGTTCCCTAAGAATATAACATCCCCTGCACACCCCCTCTGACTCCTAGCAGGGGCAGCCTCCAAAAAAGCAGAGACGGACTCCAAAAAGCACATACAGCCTCCAAAAGAGTAGACAACTTCCAAAAAAAAGCAGAGACTGACTCCATAAAAGCAGAGACTGACTCCATAAAAGCACATATAGCCTCCAAAAAAGCAGAGACCACTTCCAAAAAGGCAAAGACCCCTTCCAAAAAGGCAGTGACAGCCTCCAAAAAGGCAGAGACAGCCTCCAAAAAGGCAGAGACAGCCTCCAAAAAGGCAAAGACCCCTTCCAAAAAGGCAGTGACAGCCTCCAAAAAGGCAGAGACAGCCTCCCAAAAAGGCAGAGACAGCCTCCAAAAAGGCAGAGACAGCCTCTGTTCTGTCTATGAGTCCATGAAATTAGCTGCTGCAGCATCCAGGGCAGACCAGAGGCGCAGGCCTAGGCAGTACATGTCAGGGGCAGTACAATAATATAGGTTTGTATATGCAGTAATAGATCTATCTGTAAGTATCCCATATATAAATATACATACACTTATTACTTGAGATATAGAAAGGGGGAGCTGCAAGTGGGGCGCGGGGAGCACATATCTGAATGGCGCAGGGCAGCATGAACCCTAAATACCCGCTTGGTGCAAATGTTAGGTAAACCATTTACAAAAAGAGAAATAATTTCTTTGTTACCCCCCAAGAGCCAATGAGCAATGACTTAGCTGACTTATAGTATTATACTATGCTCTGCTAGTTTAAAGGACGTATAAATCACTTTTACTTAATATTTATTTTCATGCAAAAAACACCATTTTTATTGTTTGAATCCATTATAAAGAGATCTGTTCATGTTCTTTCATATACGTTTATTTTACAAGATGGTTCATGGTCACAAAATAATAAATGTTACTGTTAGACACATACTTTATTTTATTAAAAAGTGCTTATAAGCTCTATTTACTGCCTAAATTCAAACAAATAGTCCCTGTGTGGGTCTGCCCTCTGCAGCATATGTAGACACAGAATCTGTAGGGCTAGATGTGCAGTATAGTGTCCTAGCCTATCACGGAGCACGTCTCAGCAGCAAGTTGCAGAGAAATGGCTACTGATTGGTTAGTATGAGACACAGCACAGTCAATACTACAGAGGCTGTGTCTGCATATGCCATAGTGGACAGAGGGACTATTTGTATGATTTTAGGCAGTAAATACAGAGCTTATAAGCACTTTTTAATAAAGTATATGTCCGTAAATAGATACACAGGGTGTCACTGACCCCTTTTCCAGTTCCTGGATATTAGCCCATTGAGGTACCATAAAGGACAGACTGCTTGGCTCCAGTCACTGGACTATGTGTATTAATACCATCATTGTATTGTAATCTGTTTTGTTCCATTGTTTGCCAGATAAAGTTAATGTCTCAATTTGAGGACTGGACTACTACACATGGAGACCACATTATGTGTATTTGGAGGTTGGCCTATTGTTCACAGGTGCCAGACTATTAGACCCCATGTGGAGTCAATCTCCTGGGTGTGTCTGCCACTCCCTCTCATTGTTGTGTTGTATATACCCCCTCTTTATTAACAACTATAAATATTGTTTGCCTTTCCAAAAATAAAACAGTTCACTGCTGAGACATATATAAATGGTATGTCCTCTTATTTGCTCCTGGTGGCTGTGATACTGAACCTATCTCAACCCTACAGAAGCCAGATATCAGGGTGCTGGTGTCGAGATTTCCAAGAACCAAACGGTCCTTGTGCGTAGTTATCCTGTAGTCTATAGCAGGTGGCCCTGGGCAGCAATAGCCCCTACCCCTGGATCGTCGCAGATATTATATACATAGTAACATCTAGGGACCTGGGGGGTGATAGAGAATATAAAACGAATGTACTGGAAAAGAGGGTAAAACAAATAGAAAAATAAATGTATTATTTGGACAACTTAAATGCAGCATTGACTGTACATCCAGCTGCGCCTTCTCACGGTCAGTAGGACGTGGGTGCGGTCCTCAGCCGGGATCCCTGAAGGTTTGAGGAATCTTGTATATAAACCAATAAAGGGAGGAGGCAAACAGATGTGGCTGGAAGAAGAGTGAGGCCCAGACAGTGGGCTGGGAGCAAACCCAAAGCCTGGACCAGAAGCTTTTCATGTATTTATACATTACACAATGTGCTTTATGCACCAAAACATGTTTTAGATCATACATTTAAAAATATGCAACCCTTGAAAAATAGGGATTTTTATGAAAATGTAAAAAATAAATTCAGCTTATAAATTTATTACATTAAAGAACATCACATGTTATTATGTTGCCAGGTACCATATTGGTTTCTGCTGAACAACTTAAAAAAAAGGCTGGAGGGACAAGGGCTAGGTACAAGCCTGACAGAACAATGACACATTAACATCAGTTTATTCTGCACTGGCATCCATTTAAAAAAGAAAAAAAAAAACTTTATGAAACATTATTTCATACCCTCTTTCTACTGCAACAAATAAAAATGTGTTCCATGGCCCTTTAAGTGACACAATGGAAAGCCCAAACTGGTTTCTGGAATATATGACAATGAGTGACGAGAGCTGCACAAGTCTGTTTATGGAGCATTATAAGTTTATAATGACATAGAGGAGGTTACGGTCATGAGCCCCTTTGGATTCTTATTTATATGGTTGTGGGACTGAGCTCAGTAGTTTTATGGTATGTTATTTAATACTAGTCGTTTGCCCATCATAAATGATGGTATAATATTTGATGTGCTCTGTCTCTCTCTGAGCCCTCTCTCTCTCCCTCTTTCTGTATCACCCTCCCTCCTTCTGTCTCCCTCCCTGATTCCTTCTCCCTCCCCTCCTTGTTCTCTCTTCCCCCTCCCCTCTCCTTCCAATGTCTCCCCCATGTTTTTCTTCCCCCATCTCTCCCCCCTTCCACTGTCTCTCTCCCCCCCTTCCCCCCTGCTTTATTCCGTAGTGCGCATGCGCTAAAACAAACAAACCGAGTTACACACTACAGAAACTGTATTAGTGATGTTATGTTAATTACTGTGTGTTATGCTGTATGTTCCGTTATTACCAGTTCATGAGGGGTTAACTGACAACTGAGATATGTAATGGGTTATGTAAAGTCTGCCTGACTGAACTATGTCTCTGAGGTTAAGTCAGTTTTGAATACAGACTGTGATGCTCCTGACAGGAGAAAAGTGATGTAACAGCTATCAGTGACTCTGACAAGATGAATATGTATATAGAACAAGATATCTAGTATAATATATATATATATATATATATATATATATATATATATATATATGTGTGTGTGTATTAAGATCTTTAGAGAAGAGAATAGCTGCCCTGGTCCTGTACAAGTAATGTGTATGCTCCTAAAAAGAGGGAGGTAACAGCTATGTCTGACTGGATTAATATACATATGGACTGACATATCTAGAAGATATGTGTATATATATCAGAATCCATAGTGAATATAATAGCTGTCCTGGTCCTGCACAACTTGTGTAGTGGATGTTATGATACCTTGCATATGAAACATTGTCAATAACTGTATTAGCAATTTTTACAAAACCCAGAAGACTCAGAATGTTATAAGTTCAAATTTAAATATACATCTATTAGACCTGTTATGGATTTCAACAGCAATAAAAGCAGTTCAAGCACCACTTTTACAAATGAAGTAACCTATATGCTGATCCTGTGTTCATATTTTTAAATGCTGTATCAATGCAAGCGGATTTGGCGGACATCAGCTGCCTTAGTGAAGGGATCAAAAGAACCTGTGGATCTGCTGGGTAGGTTTGGCCATAACTGCTTTATGAAGACCGACTGAAGAAAGCAGATCACCACAGTTAGAATTACAGTAACATCTAAATCTATAGGTAATAAGTACTTTACCAACTGAAACTTATTTAAATAAAACAGCGCTTTACTACAGTTACATTACGCACACACGCCCTCCACACTCACCCTTGCGGTGGGTTCTTGTCCAGCCATCCTGCCTTGATGACTGGTGAGTGGTGAGATGATGGGTCGGACTCCTCCATGGCACCACTGTAGCTGTGAGAGCTGGAGATGCCTGAGGACAGGGAGCTGCTGGACCTCCAGGTGCTGAGGGGGCTGTCACTGCGAGTACTAGGAGAGAGCACAAGGGATCGGTCACAACTGCAGAGTAATGTGTGAGGATCATAAGAGTGCAGGGGCGGAGTCTTGTGTGTGTGTAGGCTGGGGCGGAGGCTTGTGTGTGTGTAGGCTGGGGCGGAGGCTTGTGTGTGTGTAGGCTGGGGCGGAGGCTTGAGTGTGTGTGTGTGTGTGTGTGTGTAGGCTGGGGCGGAGGCTTGTGTGTGTGTGTAGGCTGGGGCGGAGGCTTGTGTGTGTGTGTGTGTGTGTGTAGGCTGGGGCGGAGGCTTGTGTGTGTGTGTGTGTAGGCTGGGGCGGAGGCTTGTGTGTGTGTGTGTGTGTGTGTGTGTAGGCTGGGGCGGAGGCTTGTGTGTGTGTAGGCTAGGGCGGAGGCTTGTGTGTGTGTGTGTAGGCTGGGGAGGAGGCTTGTGTGTGTGTAAGCTGGGGCGGAGGCTTGCGTGTGTGTCGGCAGAGGCGGAGGCTTGCGTGTGTGTCGGCAGAGGCGGAGGCTTGCGTGTGTGTCGGCAGAGGCGGAGGCTTGCGTGTGTGCCGGCAGAGGCGGAGGCTTGCGTGTGTGCCGGCAGAGGCGGAGGCTTGAGTGTGTGCCGGCAGAGGCGGAGGCTTGCGTGTGTGCCGGCAGAGGCGGAGGCTTGCGTGTGTGCCGGCAGAGGCGGAGGCTTGCGTGTGTGCCGGCAGAGACGGAGGCTTGCGTGTGTGCCGGCAGAGGCGGAGGCTTGCGTGTGTGCCGGCAGAGACGGAGGCTTGCGTGTGTGCCGGCAGAGGCGGAGGCTTGCGTGTGTGCCGGCAGAGGCGGAGGCTTGCGTGTGTCGGCAGAGGCGGAGGCTTGCGTGTGTGTAGGCTGGGATGGAGCCTTGTGTGTGTGTGTGTGTGTGTGGGGGGCAGGAACGGGGCCTTGTGTGTGTGTGGGCAGGGACAGGGCCTTGTGTGTGTGGGTAGGGACAGGGCCTTGTGTGTGTGGGGCCGGAACAGGTCCATGTCTGTGTGTGGGCAGGGACAGGGCCTTGTGTGTGTGTGGGCAGGGACAGGGCCTTGTGTGTGTGTGGGCAGGGACAGGGCCTTGTGTGTGTGTGGGCAGGGACAGGGCCTTGTGTGTGTGGGCAGGGACAGGGCTTTGTGTTTGTGGGCAGGGACAGGGCCTTGTGTGTGTGGGCAGGGACAGGGCTTTGTGTGTGTGGGCAGGGACAGGGCTTTGTGTTTGTGGGCAGGGACAGGGCCTTGTGTGTGTGGGCAGGGACAGGGCTTTGTGTGTGTGGGCAGGGACAGGGCTTTGTGTTTGTGGGCAGGGACAGGGCCCTGTGTGTGTGTGTGGGCAGGGACAGGGCCTTGTGTGTGTGGGCAGGGACAGGGCTTTGTGTGTGTGGGCAGGGACAGGGCTTTGTGTTTGTGGGCAGGGACAGGGCCTTGTGTGTGTGGGCAGGGACAGGGCTTTGTGTGTGTGGGCAGGGACAGGGCTTTGTGTTTGTGGGCAGGGACAGGGCCCTGTGTGTGTGTGTGGGCGGGGACAGGGCCCTGTGTGTGTGTGTGGGCGGGGACAGGGCCTTGTGTGTGTGTGTGTGAGCAGGGGTGGGGCCTTGTGTGTAGGCAGGGTGGGGCCTTGCGTGTAGGCAGGGGAGGGGCATTGTGTGTAGGCAGGGGCGTGCCCTGTGTTTAGGCAGGGGCGGGGCCTTGTGTGTAGGCAGGAGCGGAGCCTTATGTGTAGGCAGGGCGGAGCAATATGTGTAGCCAGGGGCGGAGCCTTGCGTGTAGGCAGGGGCGGAGCATTGTGTGGAGGCAGGGGAGAAGGTTTCTGATTAAGCAGGGGAAGGCTTGTGTGTGGGCAGGGTTAAAGTCATATGTATACATTATATACCATGCATTGATAAGATAACATATACATGACATATATAAACATCACATTCATGACACATATGTTATTTACCATGCACTGATAACATATGTCATGTTATCCGTACATGAAAGCTGCAGTTCAATTCAATCATACGTGGACCAAAACAGATCAATGTATGGCCCTATTACTGGGGGTGCAGAGATTGCCCCAAAATAAAGATATTTTGTAAATTATTCTTAAAAATCTACAGCATATAATTCCTGAGATATTCTGTACTGTTTGTTATTATACAAAGGAACATCTTTTGGACATTACACTCCTCACAAGTATAGTTAAATAAACACAATTTTGTAAGCGAATTAGCTTCGTATTGGTCCTATAACAGCAAAGGCAGTTGCAGCTGCCACATTCACACTCTGCAGATAGAAACTTCCTCCAAATTCAAAGTTTCCTCCCACTTCTGGAAGCTAAAATTGCAGATTTCACAGCTTAACAAAAAGCTAATACATTTAAGGCTGTATGATCTTTACATTTTAAAACCAGCTGCCTATTTTCCAGTCTAGTTCTTTAAAAGAGGATATTTTTTAGGTATTTATAGGTCTTATAGCTATGATCACTGTTGTCCTGACAAATAGTTATAGTGGTGCCTGACCCCAAGAGCTTGCAATCTAAATGTGTTAACAGGAAGAGCAGATGTGTGCAGGAGGAAAGGAGCCGTGCCCATGTAATGTATGTAATTACCTTCCCTCCGGATCACCCTCCTCGCCCGCTGGCAACCGATGGGTCACATCTTTTCAGCTCTGGGAATAACATCCCCCCCCCCTCATGTCTCCCCCCTCCCCAGAGCTTCCTGAAGAGATCTAGTCACCCACAACCTGTCTATCCAGTTCCTGCAGTATCTCCCCTAGCTGTAACCCGAAGCTCCAGGCAAGGTGCCATTAACCCTTTCAACGAGTATATATACAATTGTGCATTCATTTGGAAAATATGACTGATCATACAAACAAAATGTATTTTATTAAAGGCTAGTGATTATATGAAGCCATTTATTATCACATGGTTGTTTGGCTCCTTTTAAATCATAATGATAATAGAAATCACCCAAATGGCCCTGATCAAAAGTTTACATACCCTTGAATGTGTAGCCTTGTTACAGACACACAAGGTGACATACACAGGTTAACATGGTAATTAAAGGTTAATTTCCCACACCTGTGGCTTTTTAAATTGCAATTAGTGTGTATAAATAGTTAATGAGTTTGTTAGCTCTCACGTGGATGCATTGAGCAGGCTAGATACTGAGCCATGGGAAGCAGAAAAGAACTGTCAAAAGATCTGTGTAACAAGGTAATGGAACTTCATAAAGATGGGAAAGGATATAAAAAATATATCCAAAGCCTTGAAAATGCCAGTCAGTACTGTTCAATCACTTAAGAATTGGAAAATTGGGAGATCTCTTCATACCAAGCCAAGGTCTTGATACCAAGCCAAGAAAGATTTCAGCCACAGGTAACCTCAGGAGAAATACAGGCTGCTCTGTGTGGTTATTTCAAGGAGCACAATACGACGATACTTGAACAAAAATGAGCTGCCTGGTCGAGATACCAGAAAGAAGCCATTACTGCGCCAATACCACAAAAAAAGCTGAGTTACAATATGCCCAACAACACCTTGACACGCCTCACAGCTTTTGGCACACTGTAATTTGGAGTGATAAGACCAAAATAGAGCTTTATGGTCACAACCATAAGCGCTATGTTTGGAAAGGGGTCAACAAGGCCTATATTGAAAAGAATACCATCCCCACTGTGATGCATGGTGGTAGCTCACTGATGTTTTAGGGGCAGGTGTGAGCTCTAAAGGCGATGGGGAATCTTGTGACAAGTGATGGCAAGATGAATGCAGCATGTTATCAGAAAATACTGGCAGACAATTTGCATTCTTCTGCACGAAGGCTGCGCATGGGACGCTCTTGGACTTTCCAGCATGACAATGACCCTAAGGACAAGGCCAAGCTGACCCTCCAGTGGTTACAGCAGAAAAAGGTGAAGGTTGTGGGGTGGCCGTCACAGTCTCCTGACCTTAATATCATCGAGCCACTCTGGGGAGATATCAAATGTGAGGTTCATGCAAGACGACCTAAGATTTTGCATGACCTGGAGGCATTTTGCCAAGACGAATGGGCAGCTATACCACCTGCAAGAATTAGGGGCCTCATAGATAACTATTACAGAAGACTGTGCGCTGTCATGGATGATAAAGGGGACAATACACAGTATTAAGAATTAAGGGGATGCAAACTTTTGATCAGGGCCACTTGGGTGATTTCTGTTACCTTTATGATTTCAAAAGGAGCCAAACAACTATGTGATAATAAATGGCTTCATATGATCACTATCCTTTAATAAAAGACATTTTTTTTCAGGATCAGTCATATTTTCAAAATAAATGCCAACATTTCACAATTTCTGCCAGGGTATGCAAACTTTTGAGCACAACTGTATATATTTGTGGGTAAATTTGCATGTCCCTGCTCAACTTCCCAGAATGCAGTGTAATAACTACATTTCTCGGAATTCTGAGCTGGAAGCAGGTTTTTAACTTGTTTTAGACATTAAAATGTGAACACAGATGTACTATTTATTTACTGTACAGTGTAGGGCGTCTATTGCTCTTTTGCCCACCATATATTAAATGATTATTGTGGTGAACTACCTACCCAGCTTGTGTATAATCCAACCTTCCCCCTCTCCCTACCCTGTGTCTATTTCTCCCTTCTACCTCTCCTGTGTCTTTCCCCCTCTCCCTCCCCTGTGTCTCTTTCCCCCATTTCTCCCCTCTCCCTCCCCTGTGTATCTTGCCCCCTCCCCTGTGTCTCTCCCCTCGCTTCCACGCTCCTTTCTCATTCCCTCCTTCTGTGTCCTCTCCCCCCTTTTCCTCCTCTGTGTCTCTTCCCCCCTCTCCTTCCCCTGTGTCTCTTCCCCCTCTCCCTCCGCTGTGTCTCTTCCCCCTCTCCCTCCCCTGTGTATCTTTCACCCCTCTCCCTCCCCTGTGTATCTTTCACCCCTCTCCCTCCCCTGTGTATCTTTCACCCCTCTCCCTACCATGTGTCTCTTCCCCCTCTCCCTCCCATGTGTCTCTTCCCCCTCTCCCTCCCCTGTGTCTCTTCCCCCTCTCCCTCTGCTGTGTATCTTTCACCCCTCTCCCTCCCATGTGTCTCTTCCCCCTCTCCCTCCCCTGTGTCTCTTCCCCCTCTCCCTCCCATGTGTCTCTTCCCCCTCTCTCTCCCCTGTGTCTCTTCCCCCTCTCCCTCCCCTGTGTATCTTTCACCCCTCTCCCTCCCATGTGTCTCTTCCCCCTCTCCCTCCCCTGTGTCTCTTCCCCCCTCTCCCTCCCCTGTGTATCTTTCCCCCCTCTCCCTCCCCTGTGTCTCACCCCCCTCCCCTTGCATGGCTTCTCTCTCCTTCCCTTCTTCTGTGTCCTCTCCCTCCCTCTTCTCCCCTCTCCTCCTCTCTGCGAGCCTTCCAATGAACACATGTGCAACTCGCAATTTTGTGTTACACGCAAACTAGCAGTATGAGAACCATGTTACTGATGATTCTATGTTATGCGGATTACTGTAAGTTATTTACTTCTCTTTGTGTGTTTAACTTATGAGGATAGATTAAAATCAAACTGAAAGTCCTGAAGTCACCATCACTTGTTCAGATGCGGTGTCCTGTCTGCTGATCCTGCGAGCTCACATACATGCGGTGTCCAAGGAAGAGGAGCTTAAAGACATCCGCTGCCTTGGGGAAGGGATCAAAAGAACCTGAATAGTCTGCTGGGTAGGTTTGGTCACAACAGCCTTATCAAGCCCGACTGAAGAAAGCAGATCAGAACTATATATATACTAGCGAATTGCACGTCAAAAAATTACGGTCAATAAAATTTGAAGCCATGGCAATGCTGTTTGCCACACAATGTGAAGGTTTTTGTACTGTGACGACCTTCAGCGCTCATTGCGAGCCTCTCCTCTGGTGTACTTTTGCTCCTCTGAGCAGCCTCTGCGCTCATCACAAAGACAGATACATATGTGTATATTTTTGAAAAATAATAATAAATTTGTTACTTAATATATTAATATACTTTTACCAATTTATAATTAATAAATCCATCAATCAATAGGCTGAAGAGCTAACAATCTGTTGTCATGTTCCCGCAGCATATAATGTCCAGTTGGACTGTTGCTGGCCTGTGGAGATATTTTTATGAATGTCCCAACTGTGCATTAGAAGTAGGCTGCGTGCGCGAGGGCAAACCGTGGTTTTTTTGTGTAAAGCGATACTGTAGATGCGTAATGTTGTGATGTGCAAGTTCAGAGTGTAAAGTAGCGTTGTTTGTGTATGTTCGCGAGTATTTGGCGTCCGTTGTAGTAGTGTATTTTGTACCTCGTACGTTCCTGTGTGAAAGTGGTACGCGGTTGGCGGTGTGTTGCTCTGTCCAGGGTCATGTAGCCACGTTTTTATAGGCCGACATTTTTTTTAAATGCAACTTAAATTGGCATCCTACCTCACTCCCAGACGTCCTGGCTGTTCCCCCGTGTGGGTGTGATGTTTTTGTTGGGGTTTTTTTTGTGTATTTTTTGTGTTTTTCATGTTTTTTGGTTCTCACGATGCGGACATTAACTTCATATTTTTCCGAACTTGTATTTTATTTTTTCTAAGTCCCGCGTCTCGTAATAGTTTTTTTTTCTAAGTCAAGCGTTCGTCAACTGCTTGCAGCCTAACAGCCTTATTAAATTGGGAATCGGGCAATTGAATAGGGCTCTATATAGGCACATAGCATTTATTTTTTTACAGAAGTTTTTAGTTAAAACTTCTGTAAAAAAATAAATGCTATGGGCCTCATTCAATTGTGATTTGGCCAATTGAATAGGGCTCTATATACGCACATAACATATTTTTTTTACAGAAGTTTTAAGTTAGTGACGACCTTGCTTTTGGATAGAAGTTTACTAACTAAAAACTTCTGTAAAAAAAATATGCTATGTGCTTATATAGAGCCCTATTCAATTGTCCGAATCGCAATTGAATGAGGCCCTATGTGCCTATATAGAGCCCTATTCAACTGGGCGAATGGCAATTTAATAAGGCTGTAAGGCGACCCCGTGTTTCCTAAGTGTTTGTAGGCTAAGTCCTGCGTGTTTCATTGACTCCACTGCTCGCCTCGCTTCACGGGGCTCACAGGCTAAGTGCTGTGAGTTGTAGTGCCTTAATGGCTTGCCTCGCTACTTAAGGCTCGCAGTCGATGAACGATTTTGCTGCTTATCGCCTAAGTGCTGTGCTGCAAGTTTTAGTGCCTTAACGGATCGCCTTACTATGCGAGGCTCGCAGGTATCGCCTAAGTGCTGCGAGTTAACAGCAATTTAAAAAGGCTGTAAGGCGATCCCGAGTTTCCTAAGTGTTTGTAGGCTAAGTCCTGCATGTTTCATTGCCTTCACTGCTCGCCTCGCAGGCAATGAGCGCCTTTGGCGCTCAACAGCCAAGTGGTGTTAGTTGTAGTGTTTTAACGATGTGCGATTTCGGCGCTTATTGCCTAAGTGCTGTACTGTGCTGTGAGTTTTAGTGTTTTAATGGCTCGCCTCGCTATGCGAGACTCGCAAGCGATGAGCACCTTTGGCGCTCATCACCTAAGTCGTAAGCCGACGTCTCGTAGTTCGACAATTCGACAGAGTGCAGTGTAATAACTGATTTTCGCAGAATTCTGAGTTGGAAGCAGTTTTTTTAACTTGTTTTAGACATTTAAATGTGATCACAGATGTACTATTTGTTTACTATATATATATATATATATATATATATATATATATATAAATAGGGCAAAAAGTGTAAACACATCTCATGACCAGTCTTGTTTGGCTTTTGAAAAATAAATATTCTAAATATTTGAGTTATGGGGTTATTCTGACCCCCCCGCGCCGCGGCTCTGCGCCGTCACACACTGTTATTATAGTCTCTGTCACTATGAGGAACAAAACCAACAAATACCTTAAATTTTATTGCGAGGATTTAAAAGGAATTTGAGCAAAAGGAAAACAAATCTATACACCACGTCCATGTTTGTTCCTTATTATCAATACAGTGTTTAAAATAAATAAAATAAAAGTAGCCTATAAAAGGTACTCTGTCACCCCAACAGGAGGTTTATTTTATTTTAAAGACCATTAAAAAATGTCTATACATTGTACTAGCAGTTTTTATCTATAGTAACTCGGCTACAAATGAACATATCAAAGAATACTATTTTGCCGCGGGCCCCTGCGCAGGCCTGTCTGGGACATTCTTTACAGAGTTTAGTAATTGGGGGGCTGCACCGCCACTACCCCCCCTCAGTACTAACCCACCGCAGACACTCACACAAAGAGACAATGTAACCACAACAGGAAGTTGTCTTCATTTTAAAGTGAATTGTGGTACATTGTACTAACCTTTTTTCTCTAGTGTAGATAATTCCTGAGAAATACAGCATTGCTGTAAATGTGCGGCTCAGTTTTATTATTTGCTGGTGTTACTTGATAAGGGAGGATAGACTGTAATTCTAATTACCAGCTAATTAGTACTGAAGAAATACTTATTTGCTAACAAATGTGGCACAAATATCTTAGAAATGGTTTACTTTTTCAAAAAATAACTAATACAATGTAGCGTCTGTTTTTCCTACTACTGCCAGTTCTGCAGGGTTAGATGTGATGATTTTTATTATTAATTTAAATTGTTAAAAGACAAAAATGTGCATTAGTGATTCCCCCCCAATACCTTTCGTAAAAGATAACAAAGGCTCACCCTTGTATGACAGGCTGCTATTGTGTTATATGAAAGTCTGGATCTTTCCTGCTGGTTGGCCACCAGAAATGCCGGTGAGCAAATTGGCATGGTGTGTTACAGTCCATGAGGTCACAGAGAGTCGGACACGACTGAACACCCACATATTTAAATGTATAGATTATACATATGCCCCTATAGATATATATTCCACTGTACTGATATCACACAGAACATACCAAGAAGATTATATGAAATAAATATTATATTGTAATGTAGAAGCAAAGTAGGGCCCTCTAGTGGCAAACAGTGATACAACAAAAATAAAAAAAATACTGGGATTATAAGAGCATTTTTGTAGCAAATATTATGTTTAAAACCTTTTTTTATGGCAATTTTGTGACTTTTCCGCACCATAAGCTAAAAAGTGATAGAAGCCCCCGCCATCTAAAGTACTGGAAGTAAAAAAAGACACGTGTGTGTATGTTAGCATGTATAAAATAAGTCAGAAAATATTAATATCAAGGTCAAAATCTCAAGAAAATGCAATATTCCTAATGCATTCTGAGAAATTGGGTGGGGACATGCAAATGAGCTGAGAGTGTATCCTGCTGTTAAAACATAGCACAAAATGCCTAGTTAGTTAACCTACTCACACGCAGTTCTGTTTTGTTCTTTGGATCTCATCAGTGTGGGACTGGTTTCAAAGTTATGCCATTAGATTTGCATATCCCTGCCCAGTCTCCCAGAATGCAGTGCAGTGAGGTTGGAGGGAGGGGCCCAGGTTGGAAAGAAGGGCCCAGGTTGGGGCTGAGGTTGGAAAGAGGAGCCAAGGTTGGAAAGAGGGGTCGAGGTTGGAAAGAGGGGTTGAGGTTGGAAAGAGGGGCCGAGGTTGGAAAGAGGGGCCGAGGTTGGAAAGAGGGGCCGAGGTTGGAAAGAGGGGTCGAGGTTGGAAAGAGGGGTCGAGGTTGGAAAGAGGAGCCAAGGTTGGAAAGAGGAGCCAAGGTTGGAAAGAGGGGCCGAGGTTAGAGGGAGGGGCCGAGGTTAGAGGGAGGGGCCGAGGTTAGAGGGAGGGGCTGAGGTTAGAGGGAGGGGCTGAGGTTAGAGGGAGGGGCGGGGTTGGAGGGAAGGGTGCGGTTGGAGAGAGAGGCCAGGGGTTGGTGGGAGGGGCCGGGGTACCTTATTTTTGTGCTCTTCAATCAAATGCTCAAACAGTCCAAGCTCCGGCCATGAAGAGCTTCCTCGTTCTGAGAGGTATTGTAACAACCAAAAATAACAAGCACCCTGCAAATGGCAATACACTCTCATGCTGCAACCCTAAAATGTCAGTTTATTCCTTTGGGTTATAAATGACAGTACTATTTGTTATGCTCAATTGTCTGTGCCCTCTAACTCTCTGTGCGCCCTCTCTCTGTGCTATGTATGCTTTCTGTCTGTCTCTCTCCCTTCCCCTCTCCCTTTCTATTCATCTCCCTCCCCTCCATCTCTCTCTCTTTCTCTCCGTCCCTGCCCTCCATCTCTCTCTCTCGCCGTCCCTCCCCTCCATCTCTCTCCCTCCGTCCCTCCCCTCCATCTCTCTCCCTCCCTCTCCACCCCCCACTCACCAACCCCGTATATCACTCCCTCTCCCCTCCCCACACATATATATTTCCTTTCTTAGAATTAAAGCCAGGAGAAGTTACTTGCAGGGTGGAGATAGTTTCAGTATCAAAGCCATCAGGAGCAAAATCAAAGATACACAATTTCTATGTATCTCCAAGAGAACTGATCTATTTTTGAAATGACAGCAGTATTTATAGGGAATAGATACAGAGGGGGTGGCAGAGATAAACTCTGCATGGGTCTAACAGTAGCTTCCTGAGATCAATAGGATTAGCCTTCAATACACATCCTGCGGGAAAAGGTGTTATAGTCTGATGAAACCAAGGTTGAACTTTTTGGCCATAATTCCAAAAGATATGTTTGGCGCAAAAACAGCACTGCACATCACCAAAAGAACACCATACCCACAGTGAAGCATGGTGGGGGCAGCATCATGCTTTGGGGCTGTTTTTCTTTAGCTGGAACTGGGGCCTTAGTTAAGATAGAGGGAATTATGAACAGTTCCAAATACCAGTCAATATTGGCACAAAACCTTCAGGCTTCTGCTAGAAAGCTGAACATGAAGAGGAACTTCATCTGTCAGCATGCCAACGACCCAAAGCATACATCCAGATCAAAAAAGGAATGGCTTCACCAGAAGAAGATTAAAGTTTTGGAATGGCCCAGCCATGGCCCAGACCTGAATCCGATTGAACATCTGTGGGGTGATCTGAAGAGGGCTGTGGAGATGCCCTCGCAATCTGACAGATTTGGAGTGTTTTTGCAAAGACGAGTGGGCAAATCTTGCCAAGTCAAAATGTGCCATGCTGATAGACTCATACCCAAAAAGACTGAGTGCTGTAATAAAATCACAAGGTGCTTCAACAAAGTATTAGTTTAAGGGTGTGCAGACTTATGCAACCATATTATTTTATTTTTATATTTTTTCTTCCCTCTACCTAAAAGATTTCAGTTTGTTTTTCAATTGAGTTGTACAGTTTATAGGTCACATTAAAGGTGGAAAAAGTTGATGATTTATCTTTGTCTCATTGTTTTACAGCACAGAAGCCTGAAATTTTAACAGGGGTGTGTAGACTTTTTATATCCACTGTATATATATATATATATATATATATATATATATATATATATATATATATTGATCAGTTTGTTCTATCAGATATTTATTTTCCTTGTTTAGTAATTGACTATTTCCATATATCGTTTACTAAAGTATTATTCCTTTGATTTCCATATAGTTCTACTGGGTGTATGAATATATATTCTGCTAATACATTGTTTTTGATAACTACTGAATGGAGATATTGATTAATAGTATTTCATTGTTACTTTATCCTTTTTAATATTATCCCAGAAGGTTTCTGTTGATAGAGATGGTTTATGTTTCATAATATTTAATGATATTAATATTGCTTTCAATTTGATTGGGTTATTATCATCTGTGAATTATATATTACGGATTAAACTTATTATATTATACATTTTATTGTGTTATTGTTTAAAGCTATTTTATTTAAAAGCTATATTAGTGTATAGATTCCCGTTATACTCGAATAACTTATATTGATTATTTCGAATATCTTGATATAAATATCTTGACACGCCTCTCTCACTCTCTGCCTCCGCCTCTCTCACTCTCTGCCTCCGCCTCTCTCACTCTCTGCCTCCGCCTCTCTCACTCTCTGCCTCCCTCACTCTCGCTGCCTCACTCCCTCACTCTCTCTGCCTCCCTCCCTGACTCTATCTGCCTCCCTCCCTCACTCTCTCTGCCTCCCTCCCTCACTCTCTCTGCCTCCCTCCCTCACTCTCTCTGCCTCCCTCCCTCACTCTCTCTGCCTCCCTCCCTCACTCTCTCTGCCTCCCTCCCTCCCACCCTCACTCTCTGCCTCCCTCCCTCACTCTCTGCCTCCCTCCCTCACTCTCTGCCTCCCTCCCTCACTCCCTGCCTTGTTGTTCAGTCGTGCTATAGTGTCCGACTCTACGTGACCCTATGGACCATAGCACCCCAGGCATATCTTGTGTCTGTATGTGCTTATCCATTAGGTTTTCATGGCAAAATACTGGAGTGGGTTACCAGTTCCTTCTCCAGTGGACCACAATTTGTCTGACCTCTCTGCTATGGCCTGGCCATCTTGGGTGACCCTACATGGTATATCTCACAGCCTCACTGAGGTATACAAGCCCCTTCACCATGTCAAGGTAGCGATCCAGAAGGGGATTAGTGCAGTACTCTTCCATTAAGGCTGTGCTTTCTCAGGTAATAGTTTAGGGGTCTCTAAAGCCCCCTATGTTTAGAGGAGTTCTTACCTCTCCCGAGTGCTGGATCCGGTATACACCACTCTATCAGTCCCAGTGTCCGGCTCCCGGATGTACACAATGTGGGGCCTCCCAGTGGGGAGCACTGAATACATTCCCTGCATGTGTATTATTGTATGACAAAAGCAGCCAGTTCCCATGGAGAGGCGGCAGGAATGTCATGGCCCCCAGACCCCGGCATAACAAGCCTGGGGCGGGCAGTGACATCACAATCATCTCCCCACCTGACTAGTGATTACCAAGCATGGAAAGTGACAAATAAATAAATGTATACATAAATAAACTGGTCGCTGTTAATTTAATTGGAACTGAGCTTGAAAGTTGGGTATTTTAAGCTTAAATTCCAAAATACACCATGTCCCTCTCTAGGACTACTAATGATCTCTCACAGTGAGAGTGATTAAGACCAGGGTGCCTTGTGAGATGAAGTAACAAGTAAATGTAATTATTATAAAGTTTCTCTTCAGTAACAAATAGATGTTTGTCTACAGGAGCCATGATATATAAGCTGGGGGCCCTAAATAATATAAAGGAACAAGTGTCTGCGCTGCGGAATATGTTGGCGCGTTATAAATAAAGGATAATAATAATAATAAGTGTCCCGTGTTTGGTATCATTGGAAAATACATTTTAATACAATATATTTTTGTTTTTCAATGTAATTAAAAATAAATTAAGATAATACCCGAAAACGACGATTTTACATATATTTAGATTGTTCGATCTTTTCATTTACTTTTACCATTTATTACACTGCCTCCTAGTGGACATGTGAGGTATTACTTACCAGCTGCAAAATATAATGCTCACTGTGGTCATTTTTTGTTTGATTAATTAAACTTAATAACGGACAACATTTTATTATAAAGAAAAAAGAAAATATTTATATTTTGTCATACTTTTTACTTTACTGAGGGTACTATTTTGTTTTGTCACCTCATTTTGTTAATGCTACTTTCTCAGGAGGGTGCATCCTTATAAATTAAGGATCTCTCCATTAGACGTAAAGAAAGGGCTGGCAGTTGTAGATGGCAAAATCTCATTGTGCAGATGATTTATCTATCTATCTCTCAGACACAACTGATCAACAACAATAAGCTGGTTCTTAACAAATAAATTATTGTATTATTATTATTAAATATTATTATAATAATAATAATAATAATAATAATAATAATACTTGATCTTAATATAAGAATAACATAGATCTGCATTTTTTAGCACCAAATCCACCCATGCTCTTTAAATAATAGGGAGCGAAATGAGTCTCGGTCTTACATGTCCTCGTAGTCTGATCCGTTCTCGATCATGTCATCGTCACTCACAAAGCTGCTGAGTTTCATATTGCGGAACCTCGTAAGGACCACTGCGTCAACCTACATGGAAGCAGGGAAGACGTTAAACCATCTTATAATGTAGAGATTACATTTTATATCAAGAAAATTACTCCCTTCCATCCTGACTCATCAGTCTTGTTTATAGAAACTATTTACCGTATATACTCGAGTATAAGCCGAGGCACCTATTTTACCACAAAATACTGGGAAAAAGGAGTGACTCGAGTATAAGCCGAGGCACCTATTTTACCACAAAATACTGGGAAAAAGGAGTGACTCGAGTATAAGCCGAGGGTGGGAAATGTGCTGCCCCCTGTGTCCCCCCCTCTCCCTTCCCTGTGTCTCTTCTAAACTCTCCCTTCCCTGTGTCTCTTCTACCCTCTCCCTTCCCTGTGTCTCTTCTACCCTCTCCCTTCCCTGTGTCTCTTCTACCCTCTCCCTTCCCTGTGTCTCTTCTACCCTCTCCCTTCCCTGTGTCTCTTCTACCCTCTCCCTTCCCTGTGTCTCTTCCCCCCTCTCCCTACCCTGTGTCTCTTCTACCCTCTCCCTTCCCTGTGTCTCTTCTACCCTCTCCCTTCCCTGTGTCTCTTCTACCCTCTCCCTTCCCTGTGTCTCTTCTACCCTCTCCCTTCCCTGTGTCTCTTCTACCCTCTCCCTTCCCTGTGTCTCTTCTCCCCTCTCCCTTCCCTGTGTCTCTTCTCCCCTCTCCCTTCCCTGTGTCTCTTCCCCCTCTCCCTTCCCTGTGTCTCTTCTACCCTCTCCCTTCCCTGTGTCTCTTCTACCCTCTCCCTTCCCTGTGTCTCTTCTACCCTCTCCCTTCCCTGTGTCTCTTCCCCCTCCTCATTCTCAACCTCCCTCCTCATACCCACTCCTCATCCTCAACCTCCCTCCTCATCCTCAACCTCCCTCCTCCTCCTCAACCCCCTCCTCAACCTCAGCCCCCCTCCTCAACCTCAGCCCCCCTCCTCAACCTCACCCCATCTTCAACCTCAGCCCCCCAATCCTCAACCTCCCTCCTCATCCTCAACCCCCCCTCATACTACCCCTCTAAATACCCACCCCTCCCCTTACTTACCTGCTCCGGCCTCCGCTCCTTCTTGACCCGGCACCCTGTATATGCTAATGACGTGGCACACATGTGACGTCACATGCACGCCGGGTCAAGAAAAAGCGGAGGCCGGAGCAGGTAAGTGAGGGGATAGGGTGGTATTTAGAGGGTTAGTATGAGGGGGGGTTAGAATGAGGGGGGGAGGGAAAGAAACACGGGGGGTAGAGGGACATGGGGGGTTAGAGAGACAGGGGGGTTAGAGAGACACGGGGGGTTAGAGAGACACGGGGGGTTAGAGAGACGGGGGGGTTAGAGAGACACGGTGGGGAGTGACTCGAGTATAAGCGAGGGGGCCCTTTTTTGCCTTAAAAAAAGGGCTATAAAACTCGGCTTATACTCGAGTATATACGGTATCTTAAATATTAGTGCTCAAATTAAAACTTCTAACTAAGGTGGGCTTCTGTGCAGGTCTCAGGTACTGCCCTAGAGCTGGGGTCTGTAAATAGGGGCTTGGTGGCCACATGTGGCTCTTGGGGCACACAAGTAAGGCTCTTTCTTACGCAGCCTGCGGAGCAGAGGGGCTTACACAGTTAAATGTTTTGTATTTTTTTTTCTGTAATGTAGAGACCCCCACCCCAACCCCAGAGGTCTCCTTGGGAGCCCCACATAGGAGGATGACACATGCAAGTCAGAGCACACACGTGCCCTCTTCCTGTACTCCATCAGAGAAGGCAGAAGCAAAGAAAAGTAAGAGAAGGGAATCAGCCATGGGATGGGGTCTTGGGAAAGGGAGCAGCCATGGAATGGTTTTGGGGAGCTGAGCTGCTATGGAAATGGGGTGCTGGGAGTGGAGCAGCCATGGAATGGGGTCTTAAGGAGGTGACCAGCCATGGAAAGGGGTTTTGGGGAGGAGAGCTGCCATGCAATTGGTTTTTGGGGAAGTGAGCAGTCATGGAATGGGATCTTGGCGGAGCTGTCATGGGAAGGTGTCTTCGGGAGGAGAGCCACTATGGGAAGGTGTCTTGAGGAGGGGAGCGGTTATGAGGATGTTTCTTGGGGAGGTTAGCCACTATAAGAATGGGGTCTTGGGGAGGAGAGCTGCTATGGGAAGGATAACTGCTATGGAAATGGGGTCTTGAGGAGGGGAGCTGTTATGGGTTTCGGGGTATTTAGAGGGGCAGTGTCAACAATGTCAAGACATTTTTTGTACACATTTACTTAAGCTTTATTCAATTTCTCCACTTATATGTATAATTATAATTTGCTATTAATTTACTTGAAATCAATAACACTTGTAAAATAAATATTTATGGATCTCTAAAAAATGTAAATTGTTGTGCTACTCATATCAAGTCGGCCTTTCTGATCCACCTACTAAAAACACTCAGATATCTCTTGCTCAAAGCAGATCAGTGCCAATAATTGCAGATTACCCCCTAAACTTGACTGTAATCCATGTGCCAATGCAAAAGACTGGGCATGCTCAGACTCAAATGTGGTATTCTGAAGATAACCAATTCAGACGCCCAGGGACAATTGGCAGTTAATGACAATGATGGCCCATTAATAAGATACAGTTGTGCTCAAAAGTTTGCATACCCTGGCAGAAATTGTGAAATGTTGGCATTTATTTAGAAAATATGACTGATCATGCAAAGCAAAAAAATTTATTTTATTGAAGGATAGTGATCATATGAAGCCATTTCTTATCACATAGTTGTTTGGCTCCTTTTTTAATCATAATGCCCTGATCAAAAATGTACATACCCTTGAATGTTTTGCCTTGTTACAGACACACAAGGTGACACACACACAGTTTAAAATGTAAATTAAAGGTTCATTTCTCACACCTGTGGCTTTTTAAATTGCAATTAGTGTCTGTGTATAAATAGTCAATGAGTTTGTTAGCTCTCAAGTGGATGCACTGAGCAGGCTAGATACTGAGCCAAGGGGAGCAGAAAATAACTGTCAAAAGATATAGATAGATATCCAAAGCCTTAAAAATGCCAGTCAGTGCTGCTCAATCATTTATTAATAAGTGGAAAATTCGGGGATCTCTTGATACAAAGCCAAGGTCAGGTAGACCAAGAAAGATTTCAACCACAGCTGCCAGAAGAATTGTTTGTAATACAAAGAAAACCCCACAGGTAACCTCAGGAGAAATACAGGCTTCTCTGGAAAAAGACGGTGTTGTTATTTCAATGAGCACAATATGACGATACTTGAACAAAAATTAGCTGCATGGTCAAGTTGCCAGAAAGAAGCCTTTACTGCACCAATGCCACAAAAAAGCCGGGTTAGAATATGCCCGACAACACATTGACACAGCCTCTGGCATACTGTAATTTGGAGTGACAAGACCAAAATAGAGTTTTAAGGTCACAAACATAAGCACTATGTTTGGAGAGGGGTCAACAAGGCCTATAGTGAAAAGAATACCATCCTCACTGTGAAGCATGGTGGTGGCTCACTGATGTTTTGGGGGGTGCTCTAATGGCACAGGGAATCTTGTGAAAATTGATGGCAAGATTAATAAAATACTGGCAGACAATTTGCATTCTTCGGCACGAAAGCAGCTGCGCATGGGACGCTCTTGAGAATTTCTAGCATGACAATGACCCTAAGCACAAGGCCAAGTTGACCCTCCAGTGGTTACAGCAGAAAAAAGGTGAAGGTTGTGGAGTGGCCATCACAGTCTCCTGATCTTAATATCAACAAGCCACTCTGGGGAGATCTCAAATGTGCGGTTCATGCAAGACGACCAAAGACTTTGCATGACCCGGAGGCATTTTGCCAAGACAAATGGGCAACTATTACAAAAGACTGCACGCTATCATTGATGCTAAAGGGGAAATACACAGTATTAAGAACCAAGGGTATGCAAACTTTTGAAGAGGGTTATTTCATTTTTTTCTTTGTTGCCATATTATGCCATCACATATATAGTTGTGAGCATGCGGGTTGTTGCTAACGCTGTGGGCTAGCATAGCGAGCCTGCGGCCCTCACAAAGCTGTCAAGGAGCGCGAAGAGAGGGCCTCAATTGCTGGCAAGGAGCGCCAAAGGTGCTCCTTGCCAGCAACTGCGAACCTCGCAAAATTAACGGACTTACAACACAGAAATACGACACGCGTTACGACCAATTACAACCTTGCAAAAAACGCCCGAAACCCGTGCACATGAAAACATGAAACACACAATAAATACACACAACAAATACATAAAAAAATTACCTACAGAAAGGGGGGCACCCAGGACCTCGAAAACAGAAGTTACACCTCAATTTAACGAAATAAAAGAGTCGAAAATCCCCTAAGCGAGAGAAAAAATGGCAGTCAAAAAAACGAAAACGAGGCTACAGGACTCTAAAAAAGCAAAACAGCACCAAACATCTACGGATTTTCCGAAAAACAAGGACGCATCCCGCGCGACACGAAAACAAATTAGAAACACAAGAAATACACACAACAAACACATAAAAAGCTTACCCACAGCAAGGGGGGGCACCGAGGACCTCTGCAAGGGAAGTTACACCTCGATTTAAGTCCAAATGAAAGAGTTTAAACACCCGAAAAACACCTAAGCAAGAAAAAAAATGGCCGCCGAACAAAACGAAAACGAGGCTAAGGACACAAAAATACTACACTTACTCGCAAAACGTCCAGTTCACGAGGCATGTAACATACACTATGCGGCACGTACCACACTGCTATTACCCACCATTTTACATGAAAAAGACAACTATTAGCCGGAAAATGTCGCCTGGAACGCAAATTTAACCCTGGAACGCAAATAGCGCATGCGTATTGCGTTCTAACGGTTTCAAGCACTTCAAAGTTTATAAATACTGCCTACTTTCCAGAAAATTCTACATTTCTCCTCAGGTGATGAACAGTGTGACTGGATAGTTCACTCCTGCTGTTACTTCAGAAGAGAATTACTTCCTAATTTACAACTTCACAATCTGCAAATTCCAACTGAGAGGTAAGCTATAATATATTTAATTTATTAACATTGCTAACATATACAAAATGTAAATAACATTAATGATTACTCTAAAAAAAAAAAATAGAACTGTAACACAGATCTAAAATGAAACAATTTTGAAGTGGCGCACAAAAAACAGCATAGCATAAGAAATCAGGATAACAGATACAGTATAAAAAAAAAATCGTGCCCAACCAACTACTACAGTAAAAGAATAATACAATTACAACAGTGGTGTACACAAAACACAATACTAATCAATTACAGCCAGCACTGTACTGTTTCTCACACACTCTGAAATCAATAACATTTTACAGAGAAGAAACAAAGCTAATATCAGAACACAATGCTTGGCCAAAAAATAAACTATGCTATTCATGAGAAATATATTTGAATCAAATAACATTTATCTTTTTCTTTTACAACAGACACTGCGTCAAGACTATCGCAGGAAGATTTCCAACAGCGGATCCAGGGATATTCATCTTGAAATCACACTTCAAACAAGGTACAGTGTAACAAGTAAAAAAAGAGAAAACAAAATGAACATGTTTGCTGTGCATCCATGTCAAGAGAAAAAACAAAATAAAACAACAACACACCAACAACAATAAGCACCACAAATCACCAGCTTTCACAAAATATTACTGACACATTTCTCATTTACCTACTAATTGCCTTTTACGTACAACAACGTTTAACAGTAAACCCGAACTTCAATCTATCAAAAAAAACTAGCCCAAGATAAAAAAGCATAGTCCAATAAAGAGTGAAAACACATAAAAAAATGTATTTCCAATTCTCACTTCACAGCCCTAACGTACAATGTTAAGCACAAAACCTAACCAGACACATAAAATAGAATACTACAACAAATACTACTAACACCTAACAAAAAACAATACAAACCTTCTTTTCACAGCCACAACATATAAGCCTTTAAGTAAAATAGAAGGGTACTATTACAACAAATCACCTGCAGTACAAATTAGAAAGAGCAATATATTACTACCATTTTTTGCCCTCTACTATGCCTCTAAGCCAACCCTACAAACAACCAAAAAAAATAAATAATAATAATTCATTTAACACTATAAACCTACTACATCTACAATAAGCTATAATGCAATTACATTGGGTGTGCTATGCATCTAAGCCAAAAATTACAGCCTACAAGAGATAAAGAGCAAAAAAGTAAAACAAACTCATTTAACAATAGAAAACAAGTTCATGTACAATGACCTACAATCACATACAAACAAACTTAATTTAACATCACAACAGTGTTGCAACAAAAAGATTTGATAAACCAACTTAGCATCTTAAAATAAACTAATGATACATTATTTTCATTTACAGATTAAGATGGCTGATAACGAGACCAAACAGGAAAAGATAAGACGTCAAGCTAGAGAACGACAACAAAGATGGGCAAACCAGCAGACGCCGGAGCAAAATGAAATTCGACGAGAAAAAGAACAGAAAAGACTTGCAAGCAAAAGACTATCAGCTGAAAAAATAAAAGATACACCAAAAAAAGCCACTAAAAAACAAAAGCATTTAGAACCTGTTCCTCAAACATCACATAACATTTCAAATGATGAATTAGAAACTGAAACTGATATATGCTCTTCAAATTGTCCTTTACTCAAGTCTTTAGCAGTAGAGGTTCATAATTGTGGTGACATGAATATTTTATGTCAGTTTTGTGAGGCTTATCATTTTAAACAGGAAAGACCCAGAGATGGACAATTCATTAGTTGCTTTTTAAAAGGCAAGGTCAAACTTCCAGAAAGAAAACAATTCCCAATATATTTACAAAACATTATGACTGAACCTACTTTTCCAAACTACAAAAATTTCAAGACAAACATAAGATCCTACAATAGTGCCATATCCTTTGCATCTATGGGGGCAACATTAGCTGCTAATGTACCAGGACATGGTCCTTACTGCTTTAAAGTCCAAGGCCAAATTTATCATCGTACTTCCCATTTATATCCAGAGGAAGGAGTGCAAAGAAAATTTGCTCAACTATATGTCCTAGATACAAAGGAAGCTGCTAACTAATGTATGCAGCTGCAAAAAAAAAATGCTTACCCAGTGTTTTTATAGAGCTAGATAAAATTATGGCCAATAACCCCTACACTCAAGCTAAATTTTTTTTGGCAGAAGTAGAAAAGGAACAACAACTTCATGCAGAAAGACATCAATTACCAATCCCAAAGGTCAATATGGTGCTTAAAAGAGATAGACATACTGATAAACGCTGTTATAACTTGCCAACATCAAATGAGATTGCAATGGTGTTTCAAAATTATGAAGGAGAACCACCATTTCAAAGAGACATTAGAATATATCCCAGAAATGAGGAGCAACCATTCATTAATATCAGTATGTTAAGTCCGAATTTAGATACAATGACATATCCCATTTTTTTCCCACACTGAGAAGCAGGTTGGCAACCAAAATTAACCCTTCCCAGTTACCCAAATCCTAAAGCCAGAATACAAAATAATGTTTCCATGCTTGAATTTAAAGTGGCTCAAATTGCCATCTGAAATGCATTCAATCCAATTTTATGTGGTGGAAAGCTAACACAACAATGGATTATTGATTCCTATTTGCAAGTTGAGGCCAATAATTTAAACTTCATAAAATATCAACAAGATAAACTACGTGTAGAACAGTATTGTGGATTAATGGACTATGTCGCTGGGGTTGCTACAAACAGAGACATGACAGCTGGCAAAGCCATCATTTTACCATCTTCTTTCCAGGGATCTCCTCGCAATATGAGAGAAAGATTCAATGATGCCATGGCTATTGTCACCAAATTTGGAAAACCCGATTTATTTATAACATTTACATGTAATCCTCAATGGCCAGAAATTACACAAAATTTACTTCTTACCCAAACTGCTTCCGATAGACCAGATTTAGTAGCCAGGGTTTTCAAAATTAAATTAAATTAATTAATACGTGACATCACTATAAGTCACTTATTTGGCAAATGTCTTGCTTATGTATATACAATTGAATTTCAAAAAAATCATCCTTCCACGTGCACATCTTCTGATAATCCTTCAAGAAAAAGATAAATTAGATACTGGTGACAAAGTTGGATTCAGTCATTGTTGCTGAACTACCAGATCCAGAACTATATGAGATTGTAACTCATCGGATGATTCATGGACCCTGTGGCGAGCTTAATCCACAATCACCATGTATGGAAAATAATAAATGTACAAAATAATTTCCTAAAGATTATAGAGACAAAACTTATGCCAATTGTGATGGCTATCCATTATATAGAGAAGAGAAGGAGATAGTGCCATTATTCGTGGCAAAAAGGTTGACAATAGATATGTGGTACCATACAATCCACATTTACTTATGAAGTATAATGCACACATTAATGTAGAAGCCTGCACTTCCATCAAATCCATTAAATATGTCTACAAATATATTTACAAAGGCTATGATGCAGCTACTGTAGTCGTCAAAAGTGCAGACAATACCGAAAGCACTGAGTTAGTAGATGATGAACTTGCATCTCATGTAGATGCTCGCTATGTCAGTGCGCCAGAAGCTATGTGGCGCCTTTTAAAATTTGAATTGCACAATAGATCACATGCAGTATATAGATTAGCAGTACATTTGCCACAAAGACATTTAGTGTATTTCCATGCTGGAAATGAAACTAATGCATTGGCCCAAAGTGAGCATCGTCACACTACACTAACTGCATGGTTTCAATTAAATTCTACAGGTTCACAAGCAACACAATTCTTATATATTGAAACTCCATATCACTATGTTTTTGTGAATGGATTATGGAGACCAAGAAAAACCAGAGGAAATACAATAATACCAAAAATTTACACGGTCAGTCCAAGAGACCTTGAACGTTTCTGCTTACGACTACTACTTTTAAATGTTCCTGGTGCACAAAGTTTTGAACACTTAAGAACTGTTAATGACATAGTATATGAATCCTTTCATTTAGCTGCCAGACATAGAAACTTACTAGCTAATGATACAGAATGGGAAAGATGTCTATAAGAAGCAGCACTATGTCAAATGCCACGGCAGAGGAGGGAACAATTTGCATTCATTTGTATCTTCTCAAATGCTCCAAATGCATTAGCTTTGTGGGACACATTTAAAAGGAATACACGAATAACGATACAATGAACCCATTGCACACTTAAAAGCATTAATGGAAGTCCAATAAGTATTTTTAACTCATGGATTAAGTTGTTCAAGTTTTAATCTGCCTGATCCAGGTCTTATAGATGACATAACTTTGAAGACTATGACATTCAACTACAAGGACAGAAGAAAGACTTGCAACTTTAAATACATTACAATTTCAAGCATTTAATGCCATTAAAAATGCAATAGATGATGACATGGTCAAAGAGCGTTATTTCTATCTTGATGGACCTGGCGGATCAGGAAAAACATATCTATATAATTTAATAATGAGTTTTGTACGAGCACAAGGTCAAATAGCGCTCGTATTTGCCACCACCGGAATTGCTGCACTTTTGTTAGAAGGTGGAAGAACTATACATAGTGGGTTTAAACTGCCAGTGCCTATTTTAGAAACATCAGTGTCAGATATTCGCATGACATCATTACAAGCAAAAAAACATAAAAAAAGTAAATTAATTATAATAGATGAGGCTACAATGATGTCATGCTATGCCCTCCAATGTATTGACCGTTTGCTTTGTGAAGTCATGGATAATAATTTTCCATTTGGTGGAAAGGTAATGTTGTTAGGTGGCGATTTTAGACAAACATTACCTGTCGTTGTACATGGAAATCGAACTGACATTATCGAAACCTGTATAAAGTCAAGTACACTATGGAAACATTTTACCCATCTTCAACTACAACAAAATATGAGATCAGAAGGCCAAAATGATTTCAATGATTGGCTTATTAAAATTGGAGAAGGAAAAACTGAAAAAATACCAAATTTACCTGACAACACTGTGCACATCCCACCTCATATGATTTGTCAACAAGATCTTATATCGGCTATCTTTGAAAGTACAATAAATAACCAGGACTATTCTGAACTTGCCAACCAAGTCATACTAACATGTAAAAATAAGGATGCATTAATCCTCAATAATGAAATATAAAAAAAAATGTATGCACCCCAAAGAAATGATCACAGTGCTGGTTCTGTACTTGCTAATGACAAAGAAAGTCAGGCAAAATTTTCAACTGAATTCATAAACTCATTAACTCCTTCTGGAATGCCACCACATATTTTGCAGCTAAAGAAAGGTGCAATTGTCATGTGACTGCGAAATATGAATTCAAAAAAAGGCCTATGCAATGGGACAAGATTAATTGTTCAACAATTAAAGGACCATTTTCATAGATGCTGAAATTTTAACTGGTATCCATAAAGGAGAGAGAGTTTTCATACCAAGGATAGATTTAGCACCAAGTGAAAGTAGTCTCCCTTTCATACTTCAAAGAAGACAATTTCCCATCATTATGGCATTTGCCATGAACATTAATAAATCACAAGGACAAACTTTCAAATCTGTGGGTATTTTCTTATAACAACCAGTATTTGCACATGGCCAATTGTAGGTTGCCTTATCACGGTGCAAAAAATCCACAGGCTATTAAAGTTTACATTAAAAACAATGAAAGTCAAGGTGATTTATTAGAGGATGGACGCATTTTTACTAAAAACATTGTCTACTATGAAGTACTGTAACTTTCTATCAAACAAACAAAAGCCATGGAAAACCAATTTAAAACCAAACACAAAAAGCTAAAAAACCACAATATAACCACAAAAAATTTGAAAAAGTACACACAACTGTCCGTTACTTTCAAAAGGTCATTATTACGCCACAGAAATTAGGTTTACACAAACAATCTTTTCATATTAAACTACATCAAATTGTAAAACACATACAGAACAGTGGTTACACATCGTGGACCAACTTTAAGGTCTTGCGTTCTCTTTTTAGAGAACCACTTTTCTACAGAGCAAACTCTATGTGCCATTTAAAAACAATTACTACACCAACAAACAAAGGTCAACCATTGAAAATTAACAATAAATAAATTATTCAGTCATAATTCATGGAAGTACTGTTTATGCATGATTAGCCCCACAAAATACTTGCCTTGCATTATCTTAACAAATTCTGTTCAAATGTTAATTAACTATGTTACTGTTTCTAACATTACAAGTTTGAAAAAAAATCCTTTCAAGTTCCTTACTTAGACATATTACAAAGTTCATGTTAAGAGCACAAGCACGTTTTGAGGCACAATGTAAATATTGTATTTGATGTTAAACATTAATCCAGGGAGTAATCAGATCGCCAGTTAATGGGGTCAGGAAGGAATTATTCCCCCCCCCCCCCCCGCTTTGATACAATTGGCTACGTTTTAAAGAGGGTTTTTACTGTTTGCCTTCCTCTGGATTCAATGTATATTTAAGTTAACAGTTCTTGAGCTACAAGTTGCATGTTAAAAAACCATTAGCTCAAGTTTACAATACTCATTAATATAAAGTTCAACTGTTCTTACATTCAAATGTTAATACTTTTATTACAAAACTCTTTAACAGTTACTCAAGAAGAAAAAAAAATAAACATGTTTAATATAAGAATTGTACTTATTTCAACATAACTAAAACCTTATAAATGTCATATACGTATATTACTTACTAAACAAATTTACAAACATACACATCTCATTGCCGTCATTTTTTGACGGGCAAGTTGCTAGTTCTGTTATATCGTACAGTTAAATATGAATAACTTAAGAAATAAAAGAAATGTGTTATGCTGCTCATTTCTGTTTTCTTTAAACAAATATTACCAATTTGCCAAGGGTATGCAAACTTTTGAGTTTGACTGTTTTGAGAGAGGATCAGAAAATCTGTATGACAAGAAAAAAATGGAACTTCACTGTTGGAAATGTATTTTTTGTATAACATGAAATTGATAAACTACTTTTTAATACCCCAGGGGTTAACTTTCCTACTTAGGATTTCAGTTGCACCTGGGCAGTCCTGATTTAAGACAGCACCTGGAGAATGTGAGGGGCCTGAATGTTTGTAGTTCTCCTGGCCTGTAGAAAGACAGACATTGATGCAGTATAGTGATAAATTATACCACATTTGGAACCTCTGCTGTGCCTACCTACCCTCAGACTGGGGATCAAATCTGTGCGGTTTGATAGTCTTAGGTGGGCACCGTAAATAAGTGATGATAACAATATATATAATATAATTATAGCATTGACTCACCTCTCCAGTGGGTTCATAGTTGCTCCCAATATCTCGCTCCATTTCTTCTGGTTTTATTAGAACTTGAGGAACTAAAACTATCAAAGAACAAGATAAATATTAAAACTGGCAAAACCCAGAAATACAATATAATAAAATATAAACGAGAACAAAGTGCACAATTATCTGGGAAGACCACAATTGTGTGACTTCTCCATATATAGGCACAGACACACTTCTCCTTTAATTGGTTCATGTAGTCCTGTGTTCAGTGCTTTATTTAAGGAACTACAATTAATAGTGGGCCAAAATATTCTTGATATTGTAAAATACAAAACTTAATTTATCACCTATTTTATGCAATTTTATGTTGTCTTGACTGACTGTTATTTTTCAAATTAGAACTGCTTCATGCTTGAAGGGCAGATAAGACAAATCAATTGTCTATGGAATAAAAGTGCAAATAGCAATTCACTCTATGGCGATTGACCAATCTCCACCTACAACTTTCCTGCTTACTTAACATATACTCACAGGTAGTGGCATAAGGAGATGGTCAGGGCTGCATATACTTCTACAAACATATAATACATTTAAAATGTGTTTTTATTTTCTTCAACTTAGTTACATTTTTGCCAATTATTAATACAATTTAGGCATGATAAAAATGTCCCTTTAATACCCTCTGTTGCTCCCTCCTTTATGTTGGTTGTACTCGTTCAGTTGAGCTAGCAGAAAAATAATGCATCATAAGAAGACTTATAATAATATAGAATATCAAGCATAATTATAATGTAATGATCAATTCTTCTGGGTTCTCATTACACTGGTCAAGAAAGATTTTGTCTCAGAGAAAATAAGGGTTGTGCTATATTTATCCCACTGATTTCGAAAATGGTCGCAGAATTGTTCTATCACCCATAGTATTCTTGTAAATCTTTGGTGACTTCTATGCGTGAACGGATTCTGAATATGCGGGCACTCAGAAACTGGCCTCCTTAATATAAATATAAAAAGATAGAGAAGCTGAGCCAGCCTTGAATTCTGCTGAGCTGTAGACCTGCCATAGACGGAGGGGAGATGCTATGGTGGCTGGCGCTGGTTGGTGAAGCGCCTGTTAAAAAGAAATTAGAGCAGCATAAAAAAAAGAGGAGGGCAGAGAGAGATTAAGGGACATCAGAGGCCCTGTAACCAGCTTACTCTGGTAAATATTAGACTATTTTGACTTTCAGAGTACGTTGATAGAGATACCCAGCACGTGAGTAAGAGAAAATTCCTATTGAAGAAATGGTTTACTTGAAGATATATTAACAACTTCGGTGACCTCTACCTGTGAACGGTTTCAGAATATTTAGAGACATTAATACCTTATTTATGGAAATGTCTTGCTCATAGAATCTGAATTGTATATTGACACTGTTGATTGTACTGTATATTAAGTGGGGATATATTACTATTGAACGTTAAAGATACTTTTTGCATTAAGGGAGGATTAATTCAAGATGAGGGTAAAGATCATAATATAATAAAGAATAAAGGGAAGGGAAAAAAGATAAATACAAGAATACCGATAGTATACTTCTCCCCTAAGGAGAAAGAAAATAAAAGTATATCTTGACCTAGTACACCTATACAGATTGATACATCTCTGATGAGTCCGGATCAGAGAGAGAGGAAAATGCTTGAAACTTCAAAATTAGTAGTAAAAGACAAAGAAGAAATGTTGACAATTTTAAGTATGAAAAAACTTCTAAAACCGAACTTGCACAAGAGATTTCTGATAATTCAAGTGTTCTAAAAATTCTTAATAACAAAATAAGAGAGATAGAAACTAAACATGAGCCTTTAATAAAAGAACATCTTTCCTTGATAACACATGGGAAAATAATAGAGAAGGAATTAAAAGCTCTTAAAGTTAAACAAACTCAACATGTAGATCATTCTAGAAGTAATAATTTAAGAATAGGAGGTATACCAGAAAGTGTACCAAATAGCGCATTAGGTAAATACTTATTTCATTTTCTTACATCATTAGTAGAACCAGAAACTCAG
The DNA here is from genome assembly GCA_027410445.1 of Discoglossus pictus. Lineage (NCBI taxonomy): Eukaryota > Metazoa > Chordata > Amphibia > Anura > Alytidae > Discoglossus > Discoglossus pictus. The sequence goes on from CM050164.1 coordinate 469,448,073, forward strand.
GGGGATTGTAGAATCGATAGAGTACATAGACTCCCATTACCGAGGAGCCTTCCGAAAGATACCCCCAAAGATATAAGAGTAAGGTTACACTTCTTTTCTTATAAAGAAGCCATTTTAAGATCAGCTTTGAGTAAGGAACATTTCCAAATGCCCTATGAAAAATGAGGATAGGGGAAAAGAGACACAGGGGAGGGGCGGGGGGAGACACATTTAATATTATACCATCATTTATGACAGCTAAACGACTAGTTAAGATATAATTCACTTTTTTCTGCTTTGGTATCACTGGTTATAGGGGAAAAATAGAAAAGAAGGGAGGAAGTAGTAAAAGTTTGAAAATAATGAAAACAAAAAATTTGTTCCTTCCCTTTTCTTATGTTTAATTTATTATGAGAAGGTATTTATGAAATCACATCAATAAAAGTATATACAGTGCCTTGCAAAAGTATTCACCTCCTTTGCATTTTCACGTTTTGTTGCCTCACAACCTGGAATTAACATGGATTGTTTGAGGATTTGCATCATTTAATTTACAGAACATGCCCACAACTTTGAAGATGTTTTTTTTTTATTGTGAAGCAAACAACAAATGGGACAAAATAACAGAAAAAGTCAATGTGCATAACTATTCACCTCCCTAAAGTCAATACTTTGTAGAACCACCTTTTGCACCAATCACAGCTCCAAGTCGCTTTAGATAAGTCTCTATGAGCTTGCCACATCTTACCACTGGGATTTTTGCCCATTCCTCCTTGCAAAACTGCTCCAGCTCCTTCAAGTTGGATGGTTTGCGCTTGTGAACAGCAATCTTTAATTCTTTCTACAGATTTTCTAGTGGTTGAGGTCTGGGCTGTAACTAGGCCTTTCCAACACATTTATATGTTTCCCCTTAAACCACCCAAGTGTTGCTTTAGCAGTGTGTTTGGGGTCATTGTCCTGCTGGAAGGTGAACCTCCGTCCTAGCCTCAAATCACGCAGAGTGGTACAGGTTTTGCGCAAGAATATCCCTGTATTTAGCACCATCCGTCTTTCCCTCAACTCCGACCAGTTTCCCAGTCCCGGTTGCTGAAAAACATCCCCACAGCATGATGCTGCCACCACCATGTTTCATGGGATGTTGTTCTTTGTGTGATGTGATGTGTTGGGTTTGCGCCAGACATAGCGTTTTCTTTGATGGCTGAAAAGATCAATTTTAGTCTCATCAGAGCAGAGCACCTTCCTCCATACATTTTGGGAGTCTCCCACATGCCTTTTTGCAAACTCAAAACGTGCCATTTTGTTTTTTCTTAAAGTAATGGCTTTCTTCTGGCCACTCTGCCATAAAGCCCAACTCTATGGAACGTACGGCTTATTGTCGTGCTATGTACAGATACTCCAGTCTCTGCTGTGGAACTCTGCAGCTCCTCCAGGGTTACCTTAGGTCTCTGTGCTGCCTCTCTGATTAATGCCCTCCTTGCCCGGGCCGGGGAGTTTTGGTAGGCAGTAGTATCTTGGCAGGTTTGCTGTTGTGCCATGTTCTTTCCATTCGGTTATGATAGATTTGATGGTGCTCCTGGGGATCATCAAAGATTTGGATTTTTTTTTTTTTTTTACTAACCCTGACTTGTACTTCTCAACAACATTGTCCCTTTCTTGTTTGGAGAGTTCCTTGGGCTTCATGGCAGTGTTTGGTTAGTGGTGCCTCTTGCTTAGGTGTTGCAGCCTCTGTGGCCTTTCAAAAAAGTTGTGTATATGTAATGACAGATCATGTGACACTTAGATTGCACACAGGTGGACATCATTTCACTAATTATGTGACTTCTGAAGGTAATTGGTTGCACCAGAGCTTTTTATGGGCTTCATAACAAAGGGGGTGAATACATACGCACATGCCAACTGTGAAAACAGTTTTCTATTTCTAAAAAATAATTTTATGTATATATTTTTCAAATTTCACTTCACCAACTAGACTATTGTGTTCTGATCCATCCCATAAAATTCAGATCAACAAAGCATTGAAATTAAGGCTGTAATGTAACAAAATAGGTACAAAGGCAAGGGGGTGAATACTTTTGCAAGGCATTGTAGAAAATAAATATAAGTATGTTTTGGAAGTAATATATCACGTAGAGATTTAAGACAAAAAGTCTCTACTATGACTGGAGTAATTTATGGATAAAAGCACAAGTTGGGGTGAATAATTTTAAATATGGAACTAATTAGAGTAATTATTATTGGAATTATAAAATATTAAGATAAAACTAAGAGATACTATAATTACATTGGAATAAGATATTATTTAAACCCTCTAGAAGAGTATAAATCTATACATGAGTAAATAATGGTAATAAGCCTATTTAATAGAAGAGATGGAAGAGGTGGATGAATAAAAGTTAAAGGATTTATGGTAAATAGCTCCCCAATCATACTATGCCTCATATTGAACGAGCAATTCTCATCTCATTGAAAAGTTGAAGCGACAGACATTTAGATCAAATTTCTGTCGAGAGAAATTTAGAGATAGAATATCTTAATTGCGTTTGTCAAATTTTGTCTATCTTGTCATGTTTTGTATATGTTTAATCAAGACTATTTTGTACTAAAATGAAGTGGAGTATTCAAATGATTTTAGGACTAGAAATGATGTGGAGTTTGCAAATACTGGAAAGAGGAGACATATCGGAGAGGAAAAAATACATACGAAAATTATTACCCAGAATGTACAAGGACTGAATACACCATATAAAAGGAAGATACCTTTGGTAACATTTCAAAAAGAAAACCCAGATATAGTCTGCCTCCAAGAAACACATTGGAAGGCAGAAAATGAACCAAGGTTACTCTCCATATTATTTTCTCTTGTGATAGGTGTCAATTATAGTACAAAAATCATGAGGTTCAAATACAAATTCAACTATAATAGAGGAATATAGAGATATAGATGCAGAGGGTATATATATATATATATATATATATATATATATATATATATATATATATATATATATATATATATATATATAGCTTGGATGGACACTATAAATGGTCAGAAATGTACTATGCTAAATATTTACTCTCCAAATTCTAGACAAAATGCCTTTTTGAATAAAATGATTAAATATAAAGGTCAAATTAAAATTGGCTCTTTAATTATCTGTGGTGGTCTAAATATGTATTTGGATCCAATACTAGATAAACAAGCTTTGATTAATCCTATTCCAGATAACACCGCAAAAAGAAGAGAAAATAACTTTTTTAAAGTCTAGTATGATATAACATGTTTGAAGCATGGAGAGTAATGAATGATAATCAGAGAGATTTCACACACTATTTGTTTGGGCACAAGGTTTATTTAAGACTTAATTTTTTTTTGGTAGATGCCTTAACAATAGAAGCAGTGAATAAGGTTGAGATATTCCCAAATTATTGGACGTATTCCACAATGGTGGTTATGCAAATCTCTTATCAACAAAAGGGATATAAAAATCAAAACATGATAATTAATATGTCATTGCTAAAATAATCAGAAAAAAAGAGAAGCTATGAATGAAGAAATAGAGAGTTTTTTTGAAAGAAACTATAAATCTGTTGATTCAGATATTGTGGTTTGGAATGCTCATAAAGCAAATGTCAGGATTAATGATAAAATGGAACAAACCGTGGAAAAAACAAAGAGGCCTTAATCTTCAAGAATTAACCATTAAATTAGCTACAGTGGGAGGAAAAAGTATTTGATCCCCTGCTGATTTTGAATGTTTGTCTACTGACAAATAAATGATCAGTCTATAATTTTAATGGTCGGTGTATTTGAACAGTGAGAGACAGAATAACAAAAAGAAAACAAGAAGAACTCATGTCAAAAAAGTTATAAATTGATTTGTAGGTCAGTGAGGGAAATAAGTATTTGATCCCCTATCAATCAGTAAGTTTTCTGGCTCCCAGGTGTCTTTTATACAGGTAACGAGCTGAGATTAGGAGCACTCTCTTAAAGGGACTGTTCCTAATCTCAGCTTTTTACCTGTATAAAAGATACCTGTCCACAAAAGCAATCAAGCAATCAGATTCCAAACTCTCCACCATGGCCAAGACCAAAGAGCTGTCCAAGGACGTCAGGGACAAGATTGTAGACCTACACAAGACTGGAATGGGCTACAAGACCATCGCCAAGCAGCTTGGTGAGAAGGTAACAACAGTTGGTGCGATTATTCGCAAATGGAAGAACACACAAAATAACTGCCAGTCTCCCTCGGCCTGATGCTTCATGCAAGATCTCACCTTGTGGCGTTTCAATGATCATGAGAAAGGTGGGGAATCAGCCCAGAACTACACGGCAGGATCTTGTTAATGATCTCAAGGCAGCTGGGACCATAGTCATCAAGAAAAAAATTGGTAACACACTACACCGTGAATTACTGTAATCCTGCAGCACCCGTAAGGCCCCTTGCTCAAGAAAGCACATGTACAGGTTCATCTGAAGTGTGCCAATAAACATCTGAATGATTCAGAGGAGAACTGGGTGAAAGTGTTGTAGACACGAGTCAAAATCAAGCTCTTTGGCATCAACTCAACTTGCTGTGTTTGGAGGAGGAGGAATGTTGCCTATGACCCCAAGAACACCATCCCCACCATCAAACATGGAGGTGGAAACATTATGCTTTGGGGGTGTTTTTTTTGCCAAGGGGACAGGACAACTGCACCGCATCAAAGGGACGATGGACAGGGCCATATACCGTCAAAACTTGGGTGAGAACCTCCTTCCCTCGGCCAGGGCAGTGAAAATGGGTCATGGATGGGTATTCCAGGATGACAATGACCCAAAACACACAGCCAAGGCAACCAACGAGTTACTCAAAAATAAGCACATTAAGGTCCTGGAGTGGCCTAGCCTGTCTCCAGTCCTTAATCCCATAGAGAATCTGTGGAGGGAGCTGAAGATTCAAGTTTTTAAACCTCAGCCTCGAAACATTAATGACTTGGAGAGGATCTACAAAGAGGAGTGGGACAAAATCCCTCCAGAGATGTGTACAAACCTGGTGGCCAACTACAAGAAATGTCTGACCTCTGTAATTGCCAACAAGGGTTTTGCCACTAAGTTCTAAGATGACGGGGTCAAATACTTATTTCCCTCATTGACCTGCAAATCAATTTATAACTTTTTTGACATGCGTTTGTCTTGTTTTTGTTATTTTGTCTCTCACTGTTAAAATACACCTACCATTAAAATTATAGACTTATCATTTCTTTGTCAGTGGGCAAACGTTCAAAATCAGCAGGGGATCAAATACTTTTCCCCCCAACTGTATAGCAGAAAGAAATAACAAGGCATTTCCTAATCAGATCAATTTAAAAGAAATTAAATCAATAAAGCTTCAAATGAGGAAAATAAACCAAGCAAGGATTGATAAATCAATGTGGATAGCGCAGCAAAAACATTATTTTTTAAGAAATAAACCGGGAACAATTTTGGCAAAAAAAAAATTAATAAAAAAGAATCACAGAAAAGAATTGAGAAATTAAAATCTAAAGATGGGAAATTCCATAGTAAACCCGATGAAATTGCAAAGATCTTCTTTGATTACTATAATGTTCTCTATAATTTGGAAGAAGAGAGTAATTTTAATAAGCCATCGAAACAGGAAATATATGACTTCTTGAAGCAAATAGATTTACCTAGTATAAATGAAGAACAACTAGAAATTTTAGATAAAGAAATAACGTCTGTGGAAATTCAGACAGCTATAGCTAACCTTAAAGAAAATAAATCACCTGGTCGAGACGGAATTCCGAACCATTACTATAAAATGTTTGCACCCATTTTTTTTAGATCATCTGAAAGCAACCTTTAATGAAATTAATATAAAAGGATTTGCTCCTTCTGAAATGCTGGAAGCAACAATCATTACAATTCCTAAAGAGAAGTCAGATTGTAAGAATTACAGACTGATATCATTAATGAATACAGATATTAAGCTTTATTCAAAAAATGTGGCTCCTAGACTGAATCAATTACTCACGGATTTGATTAATTTTGATCAAACTGGGTTTGTCAGAAATAGACAATCGACACATAACACCAGATTTATAGACATATGACATGCTAGGTCCATGAAGATCCCATTATTGGGTCAATTGGGAATTCATGGACCTAATATTTCAGAAATTTATATAATGAACCCTCTGCTTATGTATCCGGCCTGGGATTTAAGACAGAAAAGTTTAAAAGATTAAAAAATGGGACCAGACAAGGTTGCCCCCTCTCCCCCTTGATCTTTGCATTAGTTATAGAACCATTTGCAGAAAAAATAAGGAAGACAAGGGAGATAAAAGGCTTAAATATATCAGTATATATGAATAAAATAATGCTATATAATTGGCAGGAAAATAAAATCACATACCTGGGAGTATTTTTTTCTCCACAACTGAATAAATTGGTTTGGAATAATTTCGAGAAATTATTATCACATATTAAAAGTTTTTTGATAAAATGGAAGGACGCTGTATTGTCCTGGATTGGGAGGATATCTGTAATAAAGATGGTAATACTGCAGGGGTTGGCAAGTTCAGTCCTGTTGATATCCCTGCAGTGCACAGGTGAGCCAATCAATCATCCTGATTGACTCGCCTGTGCACAGAAAGGATATCTTCAAATCCAGGCTTGTGTGTGGCCCTCCAGGAACGAACTTGCCCACCCATGTAATACTGCCTAAAATTACATATTTGTTGAGATCAATACCTCTTGAGGTACCGAGATATGTGTTGAAAAAACTACAGGTTATCATGGATAATTTCATGTATAAAAGTAATAAACCCCTGATAAAACATAACATAGTAAAAAGAGAATTCTCTAGAGGAGGTTTAGACAATATTTATATATTGGACTACTATGATGCAATTAGACTCTCACAGATATTAATGTGGCCATATATGACTTATCGAGTTTAAATGGTGGTATACAGAAAACTCCATGGCAACTAGTATAAACTTGGAACATATAATATGGTATAATGAAAAAACTAAGATTTCAAATCCTATTAAAGTGATTAGATCTGGAATTAAAGACTGACATTGGTTAAATAAAAATGGAACTTATTGAGAGCTCCATCCCCTGTAACTCTTATTAGTTTCACATATGATAAAAAGTAGAAAATCTAGAACAGAAACAGTTAAATACTTGAAAGATCTATTTGTGACTCGAAGATTAAAAGACTATAGAGATATAGTAGAAGAATCTAACTCTACAGATATAAATTGGTTAGAATATAATACTATACTAACAATATTAAATCAATCTGAATATATTATTTAGGAAGAATTGACTAAATTTGAAGCACTGTGTATTCAAGAGGATAAAAGAAAATTATATTTCTTAATGTTATCACATTCAATAGTTGTCAAACTGTGATTCGTCCATACCTTCCTCCATACATTTTGGGAGTCTCCCCCATGACTTTTCACAAACTCAAAAAGGTGCCATTTTGTTTTTTTGCTGAAAGTAATTGCTTTCTTGTGTCCACTCTGCCATAAAGCCCAACTCTATGGAGCGTACGGCTTATTGTCATCCTATGTACAGATACTCCAGTCTCTGCTCCTCCAGGGTTACCTTAGGTCTCTGTGCTGCCTCTCTGATTAATGTCCTCCTTGCCCAATCCGTGAGTTTTGGTGGGCGGCCATCTCTTGGCAGGTTTTCTGTCTTGCCATGTTCTTTCCATTTGGTTATGATAGATTTGATGGTGCTCCTGGAGATCGTCAAAGAATTGGATATTTTTTTACAACCTAACCCTGATTTGTACTTCTCAACAACATTGTCCCTTACTTGTTTGGAGAGTTCCTTGGTCTTCATGGCAGTGTTTGGTTAGTGGTGCCTCTTGCATAGGTGTTGCAGCCTCTGGGGCCTTTCAAAAAAGGTGTGTATATGTAATGACAGATCATGTGACACATCATTTCACTCATTATGTGACTTCTGAAGGCAATTGGTTGCGCCAGAGCTTTTTATGGGCTTCATAAGAAAGGGGGTGAATACATCCGCACATGACAATTTTCTGTTTTCTATTTCTAAAAAATAGCTTTATGTATATATTTTTCTCATTTCACTTCACCAACTTCGACTATTGTGTTCTGATCCATCACATAAAATTCAGATTAACAAAACATTGAACATTAGGCTGTAATGTAACAAAATAGGTACAAAGTCAAGGGGGTTGAATACTTTTGCAAGGCACTGTAATACTTGTAATAATACTAATATATATATATATATATATATATATATATATATATATATATATATATATAATAGTAATAATATTTGTAAAAGAAATCAGTGTACATTGAAATTGTATGAGAAAAATGTATGTAATAAAAAAAAAGATATGTTAATTTTTCATCAGTAAAATCCTAGTACTATTTTTAATTGTCAACGTAAAAAGGATATAGATTAATAAACAGTTGAGTCATATTCTGTCACGTGATGCTCTTGAGGCATGATGAGTCACGTGTTTGCTTTTTTACTGTATGAGTCAGTGCTCATAGCCAGTTGTTGGAAAGAGTTTGTTCTTGAAACATCTAATGCTGTGAGTATATTTTTTTTGTATAGTTCTATGTACATTTTATATTCATAATACAAAGTTGAAGAATGCCAAGAAATTGTATTAATCATCCTGACTCATTTTGCTACCTTTGAGGTGAGGTTATATTTAAAAATCATAAACGTGGTTTTACTCCACTTATTAAGAAGTGTTATGAGCTTTCGTTTGGATGCAAAGTCGGTGACCAAGATAAATGTTGGGCCCCTCATTTTTGTTGTCGTACCTGTGTCAGACTTCTCACAAGTTGGTCTATGGGTTCTCGGCACATGAATTTTGCTGTTCCAATGATTTGGCGAGAATCAAATGATCACTCTACAGATTGTTACTTTTGTCTTACAAACATTTCAGGCATAAATCAGGCATAAATCAAAGCACACTGTGACATGTCCAAATTTACCATCTGCCATCAGGCCAGTGCTGCATAGTGAAGAATTGCCTGTGCCAAGGACTCTTCTTCTCCATGAGGAAACTAACGTTTGTTTATTTAGAGATAGGCATATTGAATTTAATGATTTCTTTACCCTTGAAGATAACTTGTTTTTTGCAATGATGTTTATTCTGTCATGGAAGCACTTGGTCAAGAGTATAAAACAGAAGATTGGAGTTTTCTTTGACTTTTCTAAAGTTAGCTTAAAAGTTGTACTTCTCCACAAATAAGTTACCATCAGTGCCACGAGCTCATGCTGCCAATATCAAAGAAACTTATGAGAGCATGAAACTCGTGCTTGAAAAAATCAAACATGAGAAATACAAATGGAATATCTGTGGTGACTTGAAAGTAGTTGCACTTTTGCTTGGACTACAACTTGGTTACACAAAGTGCAGCTGTTTTCTTTGTAAGTGGGACAGCAGAGACCGAAGAAATCATTACACTCAGAAACAATGGCTAAAACAAACTTTACTAACTCCAGGACAGAAGAATGTTGTCAATGCACCACTCGTTGATCCTGAAAAAATGTATCTACCTCCACCCCATATAAAGCTTGGTCTTATGAAGAACTTTGTCAAAGCGATGGATCAAAGTGGATCTGGAATTACATATTTAAGAAAAAAAATACAAGGATCAGTGATACAAATATCAAAGAGGGGGTTTCTTTGTAGGACCTCAAATAAGACAACTGATTAAAGATGAAAACTTTGATAGTCAGTTGAACCAGGCTGAAAAGTCTGTATGGGAAGCTTTCAAGAGTGCTTGCCAGAAATTCTTAGGGAATCATAAGGCAGACAACTACAAAGAAATAGTAGATGATCGTTTGCAATGTTACAAGACCATGGGATGTAACAAGTCTTTGAAAATCCATTTCCCTGGATTCCTTCTCAGCAAATCTTGGGGAAGTCAGCAAAGAACATGGTGAACAATTCCACCAGGACATTGCCAAAATGGAAAAGTGGTACCAGGGCAAGTGGAGTCCAGCAATGCTTGTGATTACTGTTTGACCATTAAAAGGGACGTTCCTGAGAAAAAAATACAGGAGAAAATCCTATACTACCTTTTATGGGAGTTAGTCCTTTACTATGTACGTATTGTAAATATATGGCATTTTGTAAACTTAAAATCACTGTCTCTCAAAATCCTAAAAATATTTTTGTATTCAGCACAAAATACTATACTATATTCACCTATTTTGACTTCTGAGACAAAAAAAAAGTTGTGCTAGGTGTTTGGGCGAGTCATAGACTCTGCAAAGCTCGCTTTCTCCGGTAGGAATGCATGGGATACTCTCCTGCTAAGGTAAATAGCTGCACCTGAGTTAAGATAGCACCCAGGCATGGGAGAAGCTGCTTATGGACTGACTGTTTACAGTTTGCCTGACTTGGAGAAAGGCACGCACAGAGAGACGGCAGCCTGTAGCTTGTGACTGCTTGGAGCAGAGTGGAGACCTAGAAATCTGAAGAATATACAGGCCAGTGATTTAACAAGCTACTGTACTATTTAGTCCAAGTAAATATCTTCCTACAGAAAATGACTAGTGAAGAGGATGAGAAAGTATGCCTCACCTTTAGGATGATTGCCACCAAGCTTGGCCTAAAAGTCATGAGTTAGTATCACTGCTTACTTATTTGGTGAAGCGTACTGACATGGATGCAGAACAGGCAATACATTATGTTGATCTGAAAGAAGATCCTGGCCAGAGTTTGAGTTACCAAAGTTGTCGTAGCACAAAGATTCCACTCAGGAAGGTTTTTAAACAATAAGACTCATCACTCACAAATGTTTGATCTACTGCATCTGGTTGTCTTGAAAATATTGACCCAGTCAGAATTATAGAAGAAAATTAACAAAATTAAGACCCGGATGAGATTGTTACACTGACAAAAAAGAAACCTGGCTATCAATGAACTCTCACATTGCCCAAGGGGGTGTGGGGGCTATAACACTCAAAGACGGTTTAAAATCTAAAGGCTCAAACCATTAATAGGGTTAGTAAGCCTAGATTTGGTCAAGGAAATAGGGTTAGTAAGCCTAGATTTGGTCAAGGAAATGTGAATCCAGAACTGGAAAATATCTGCTAGAAAATACCTCATAAAGTCTGCTTGTTGGAAATCCAAAGCATAGCAAGCAATGAATGTCAAGTACTTCGATTGTGGGGGACTTGGGCATATAGCGGCCTATTGGCCAAACAGGGAAGAACCAATGCCACGTAACATCGGAGAGCACCAGTTCAATTGTAACCTGAACAACTCGTGGGAGTGGCAAAAATGTTTCACCAATTTACCAAAATCATAAAGGTTAAACCACAGAATTAATCAATTCAAGAAGTGAAAACGCCCTTTTCAGGCAAACTCATAAAGCCTAGTGAAATATCCAATAAAATAGGCATTCAATGTGTGCATAAAACAGTGAATATATTCCCTACAAGTACAACAACAGCGGAGGTACATGGGAAGACGATGAGAATCACTGCATCAGTTGTCCATAAACTGCCTTGTACTGTTGTGCTAGGAAGAGATTTTCACAATGTTGAAAACATCCTTCAAATCAACAAATGGGAATCCATAGAAAAGCCTGAAGAGAAACCCAAACTGCTAATGAATCTACCTGGTCATGTCTGTAATGTTTAGACAGCGACCTATTCTCTGGACAGAGGAAGGCCCCACAACAAAGGGTTAAAGACGGAAAGCCAAAACGGATAGTGCTGAAATAATGAGAAGTGCTTCTGAGGAGCTTTAGCTGCCAGTCAGGCGAAGGAAAGAAGAGAAACGGACAGAGAAGGCACTATGTCTCATAATATTTAAAGAAGGGCCAGTACAGGAAAAACCAAAGTGAAAGCGTTGACCTAACAGCAGTTTTCCTAAGAAAACAATCACTTTGAAGGAGATCAAGCTTCTGACTCACTATCTCAGAATGAGGTAATAGAAGTAAATGGGTACCGGTTACTGGAAGAGAGAGGAACCAAGGCCCATTCTTAATTCAACAAAAAGATTGTCCCTTTAGGTGATGAAGCTTTGGAGCAACTTCTGGCCCATAAAACACAAAGAAGGAAAGTCATAGACCTGGCTCACCGAATCCTACTTGAAGACATTTAGGAAGTGCCAAAAAATTGTGAAGCTCTTTTATTGGCCAGGTATATATGCATAAGTGGCTCAGTATTATGCATCCTGTCTAGTATGCCAGGTGGCCGTACCTCAACATGAACTGCGGCCCATTGATACCATTACCAATAATTGAGGAGCTTCTTGAGAGGATAGCTATGGATCTCGTGGGACCTTTAGCCAGAGAACACCAGTTTATAATATAGATACTGGAATACATATAGTTACATAGTATTTAAGGTTGAAAAAAGATTTTCAGTCCATCAAGTTCAACCTTTTAAGATCTCCTCTGATCTGCAATATGCGGATTAACTATTAATTAATTAGTTGTATAATTTTTTTTTTTAATTCCCTTCTGATGCCAGACACCAGCGACTGGACTTCTCCCTGGATTAATACTGCCTCTCTAATTATCCATGCTAACCCTGAATTGCCTTTTTATTTAGAAATACATCAAGTCCCCTTTTAAAGTTATCTATCGAATCCGCTGTCACCACCTCCTCTACCAGAGATTAACCACTCTTACTGTGAAGAGCCCTTTTCTTTCTTTAAGGTGGAATCTTTTTACTTCTAACCTCAAGGGATGTCCTCTTGTCAGTTGAAAACCTCTTGGCACAAAAAGCTCCCCCGACAAATCTTTATACTGACCCTGGATGTATTTATATAAGGTAATCATATCTCCTCTTAGACGCCTTTTTTCTAGAGAAAATAAGTTTAAATTAGTTAGTCTTTCTTCATAACTTAGCCCCTCCATTCCCCTTATTAGTTTTGTAGCCCTTCTTTGTACCTTTTCCAGCTCTAAAATGTCCTTTTTATGAAGTGGTGCCCAAAATTGTACTCCATATTCCAAATGAGGGCGTACTAGGGCTTTGTATAGTGGCAGAATTATATTTGCTTCCCTGGCTTCTATACCCTTCTTAATACTTGCTAATATTTTATTTGCCTTTGCAGCTGCTGCTTGGCTTTGAGCGCTGTTACCTAGGTGGTTGTCCCAAATCCCTTTCAATATCTGATACACCTAGATTTGCTCCATTAAGATTTTAAATTGCATGGCTATTTTTCCTTCCCAGATGCATAATCTTGCATTTATTTGTATTAAATCTCATCTGCCATTTAGATGCCATTTCCTCAATTTTGTGTAAATCCCTTTGGAGGGAAAGCACATCACTATCTGATTTAATTACCTTGCACAACTTTGTGTCATCAGCGAAAATGGAGACACCACACTCCAATCCTACCTCTAAGTCATTAATAAATATGTTAAAAAGGAGAGGACCTACCACTCCCTGCACCCCTCATCATTACCTGCTCCTCTCTGCTATCTCATGGGACAAGATTTTTTTCTCCCTACACTTTCTCACCAGCCAAGTCTTCCTATCATAATGCCTGAATAGCACTATAAGTGTACCTGAAGGCGCAGAGCCCAATGACTTGATATGACCAGACTGGACACCTCTTGCACCCGGCCTACTGGTGTGTTATGACTGGGACGGGAGCTAAGCGGATATAATCCCTACTTGTTAACAGAAAGAAAGCCTATCCCTGTACCTCCCGATTGTCAGCCTAGACAGTGTCCTCTCACACTTTCGTGCCTCAGCTTTACCCGCTGAAAACACTATCTTCCTATCCATCATGGGAAAATCTAGCAAGAAAACCCAGCAATCTAGAGGAATTAAGGATCACTTTCAAACACAAGCCCCTCCACCGGCTCCATCTCCACAGCCAGACCCCACCTCTTCAGACAGCTCGGACATCGAGGATACCCCGGATTGCCCTCCACATGTGGACTTGACAGATGCAACAGTGGCAAGAATAGATGCTCTCTTACAAGCTTGCCTATCCACGGCAGTCAGGGAAATCAAGCAGGAAATCCAAGACTTGGGTCAACGCACCAACCACCTGGAAAACCTAACAGATCAAATCATTGAGTCACAATCTTCTGATAGGCAGGTGATTGACCAACACTCACTGCAAATTTCCACCCTTGAAGCCAAGCTAGAAGATCTGGAGAACCGCTCGAGACGATTCAATGTTCGCTTCCGTGGCATCCCTAAAGCGGTAACTAATCTTTTGCTGTACCTGAAAAACAACTATTCAGTCCATCTTACCGACGCGCCCAGAGTCAGTGTGGGAAATCAAGAGAGCTCATAGAGCCTTAGGAGGTCCCCCGAACTCTGATCAACCAAAGGACGTTTTGGTTCACTTTCTCCGCCAGAATGCAAGAGACCTTCTTCTACAGGAAGCCAGAAAGTCCCCCGCCATTGTGGGTCCAGACGGCTCCACTCTGCAGATTTATGCGCATCTAGAACCATGTACGCTCTGGAAACGTAAACTCATGAAGCCCGCAATTGCAATCCTCATTCACAACAAAATTAAATATAGATGGGGCTTCCCATTCAGCCTCTCCTTTCAAGTGGGCTTATTGCTTATACAGCTTTCTCACTGGAAGAATGTATGGCTTTCCTGGCTCAACTCAATCGAGCCCCAGATCCTGGACTGTCGGAACCCCCAAACACTCTGGACCCCAGCTCGGTGGAACCTGCAAAAATGCTGCCTTCTCAACGCCCGACTACGCAATAGGTGACGAAACCTAAGCGACCCTGGAGACCTTCCCGAATAGAGGTCACACCAAACATCTCTACGCTTCTTTCTAAACCCTCGCTAGACATTCCTAGTAATCCGGTTGTGCGTTCCTCATCCACGAAAATCTAATTTTGGATCGCTTTCCCTGATATTCATCAATGACTATTTAAGACTTGCAATCTGGAGTCATTACTCTAGGCTTGCACTTCCCAGTAGGATATGCTGAATTCCTACATACTTTCCAAGGCAACTTTGGAACTTTAGATTACTTGGTTCTTTTACCCACACCAAGTCGACTTTCCCCTGGACCAGGTTTGGTATGCCCTGTATGTTTATTGTCCCTAGGAGTCAGATCTTAAACTATATCCACTATATGCCTGAGAAAGGGCTTTAACCCCCTTCCCATTCTCCTGTACAAGGCAACATCAAGCCCATTTGGATCTTTCCATATAATTTAGACCCGTGGTGGATCTACTAACCTTCCCAGAAAGGCCCCCGCCCTAGTCTCCCCAAACCCCCCCCCCCCCCCCGGCTTTGGGCTGGCCTAAGCCAGGGTCCCTCAGGCCCCTCAATTTAAATCCAATCTTAGACTCAAAAACCCTCCTACACGGGCCCCCTCAGGTCCATTAATTTAACCCTTATACACGCCTGGACCTATACTTGCCCCACCTCACTAGTAGGGATTCCAAGGTTGGGGAGATCCCCCCCCCCCCCCCTTGCCCTCGGCACTTTGTGTGCCTTAAGTTATTTAGTGAGGATTTACTTCCACTATACTTTTATATTGTTTTTTATATTGTTTGAGAAGATGTTGATTTTCTGAATGTTTTAAACTGTTCTTTTTGTCTCTATTCTGCCCTGCATCCTGGGCTGTCTGGCTCCGGTCCTTCGCTCCTCCTCCGCCTCTGGTCCTCGGCCACCATGAGCTTAGTGGTGGTCTCAACATCTTCCTGAGCATTCATTACTCCCACAGGTACAATGACTGACACTTCTTTCACCTTTCTCACTCACAATGTTAAAGGGTTTAATTCTCCATTTAAAAGGCGTAAAGCGTTTATCTCATATAAATCACTTCGACACTCAATAATATTTATGCAGGAAACTCATTTCTGCTAAAGGAACCCCCCCTTACTTACACAAATCATACCCCTACTTCATAACCTCAACTTGTCCCACTAAGGAGGCAGGCGTGGCTATGCTACTCCATAAAGACTTCCCTTTCACCATGGAGAGTAAAAAAATTGACACAGAGGGCAACTACATTTTACTAACATGATTCCTTCTGAACACTAGGATCTCTCTTATAGCTCTGTACTCCCCCACTACCGACCCCCCATAATACTCTCATTAAACTCCTTGCTCATTTCAAATCAATAGATACAGATACAATAATCATTCTAGGGGGGGATATCAACTTAGCTCTAGACCATGGATAGGCCCTCTAAGTCCCAGGGAGATAAATTCTCCAAAAAACTTAAGCACATCCAGAGACTGCTCGAGGTGACTGAAACATCAGGGAGAAAGAGAGTATGCGTTTTACTCCCCAGTGCATGGCTCACTCCTTCAGTACTTAATGCTAGCAACAAAGAGTCATATAGCCAGGCAATGGAAATCTCCCACTCTTACTTTACAATCAGTCATCAATAAGATGAAGTACATTGCTATAAATGAAAGGCTTACCCATTTACTGGAGGACCGTATGCCTATTTTTCTCCAGATATGGAACGCCTGGATTCATTCTCCCTATAGACCCCCTATCAAGTGAAGTCTTCTTAATTGACATTGTGCTATATTTTGCTAATTCTTACATTGGAGCTGCGGACCGGGGACTGGAGGAAGCGGGACGGGCGGTGGATCCAAGCTGGTAACCAACAGGACTTATACTTCAGTACCCTTGAGACAAAAATCTGTTTTCAAATTTAAAATTTTATGTGTAGTCAACAATGGTTTTTTTTTTCTCTTTTAATATACGGTTTTAGCTAAATTAGAGTTATATTGTGTCTATACAACATAGTTTGTTTTTTGCTTTTCTTTTCTGTTCGTTTCTTACTTAGGCTCTGAATGTTTGCTCTGCTAGACGAGCCTACCAAACTGTTTTATTTTAGGTAAACTTTTTCCTTAGAAAATTGGAAAAACTTAGGTAACCTGGCTACCCTTAGACCTTCCCACAAGTGGGGATAGATCTTTTTGGCTAACTTGATTGCAACTATTATATGGTATTTTCTTATGGTGTAATGTAATGTTAACTTTTTCTTCTTTCTTTTTTCCCTTAATTGGGTATGACTGTATGTTAATAATGTCAAACTGCTACTTGGCTTTTATGCTATCCTCCTGTTTATATGGTTACCGAATAAAAACCTTTGGAAAAAAAAAAGGAGAGGACCTAATACTGATCCCTGAGGAACCCCACTTACCACATTAGTCCAATCGGAGTATGTTCCATTTACAACAACCCTTTGCTTCCTGTCTTTTAGCCAGCTCTCAATCCATGAGCAGATATTTACTGCAACTCATGTATCTCTTAGTTTGCACAATAGTCTCCCATGTGGCACTGTATCAAAAGCCTTTGCAAAATCCAAAAAGACTACATCCACTGAGTTGCCTTGATCCAGGTTCCTACTAACCTCCTCATATAAACTAATTAAATATGTTTGACATGACCTATCCCTCATAAATCCTTGTTGACACCTACTTATAATCCTGTTCAAATCGCCATAATTGTTCATTTTCTATTTTAGCCAGTCTAATCGCGCTTTTGCAAGCCTTGTCGATTTCCTTGTACTCCCGTAAAGCAGTCTCTGTCCCCTCTTGTTTGTATAATTTAAATTCCTGTTTTTTACTCCGTATCTTGATCTTTAAATCATTGTTAAGCCACATTGGATGGGATTTACTCCTTTTACTTTTATTCCCACACGGTATATGCCAATGTGTATGTATATTTAGTAAGGATTTAAATGTTGTCCATTTATGGTCAGTATTTTTACCTGTCAGTTCTCTGTCCCAGTCTATACTTTGTATTGCTGCCCTTAGACCGTTAAAATCTGCCCTTCAAAAATTAAGAGTTTTTGTTGGCCCCTTAAAATTTTGTATTTTTAATTCAATCTCAAACGAGACTGTGTTGTGATCACTGTTTCCCAAAGGTTGCCCTATTCCAACATTGGATACTATACTAATAAGTCACAGGATATCCAGAAGCTATACCCTATGCACAGCAAAGTAAAAAAATGTGGCTAAAGAAGTTATAAAAGTTTATTTAAAGGTGGGAATTCCAAAGGAAATCCTGGCAGACCAAGAAACAGCTTTTATATCATCCAAAATAAGTCTCTGAGAACCTCTGCCTACCACACACAGACAGGTGGACTGGTGGAACGATTTAATAGGACCTTGTAGAGTGTACTTAGAAAAGTTGTAACATGAGATGGGAAAAACTAGGTCCTACTTTTACCTTATTTACTTTTTGCCATCAGAGCAGTAACTCAAGCCTCTACTGGATTTTGCCCTCTTTGCCCTCAAGAGAGATTCTGGACATACTGGAAGAAGAATAGGAAGAGCAAGCAGTGCCAGGTGAAAATAAAAGAAAGAGTTTCCCTAGTTGCTCTTCTGGTACGAGACCATACGGAGAAAACCCAAAGACACCAGTGAACATATTATAATTGTAAAGCACAAGTAACCTGATGGAACCGTTCGATTCTGCAGTGACTTTTCCAAACTAAATTGAATATCAGAATTCTAAGCTTATCTGATACAGATGCTTGGAAAGGTAAGACAGCACTGGATTTAACAAAATTATATTGGCAGATACCGTTGACACAAATGGCAAAATAAATAAATGTATTTTCTACTCCAGATGGTCTGTTCCATTACAAAGTCCTGCCATTTGGACTACATGGAGTACCGGCAAATTTCCAGAGCCTATTGGGCAAACTATTACATTGTCATTGTGATTATGCAATAGCTTACTTAGATGATATAGTCATCCATACCACTGATTGACAGACACATCTTTTAAAAGTGGAAGCAGTATTGGGAACCCGGAGACAGACAGGATTTCCTGTAAATCATGTGAAATGTGCCATAAGCTGGAGTGAAGCTACATATATGGGTCACACCACAACATAACAAAGTGGAGTCAACTGGCCAAAACCTCTGAGGAAGATCCGAGTGAGGGCCTTTCTGGGTATTGTGGAAAAATGGAGAATGAACCTTTGATAATACCCCACAAGAGCCACCCCTTTGATGGTTTCATGAAAGCTAGAGCTTCCACTATGGTAAAGTGGAGCAAACAGGCAGAGGAAGCTTCCAAAGAATTAAAGGCAGCATTTGATTGGATCTAGCATTGGACCTTTCTTCACTTACATTGATGCAGCAGAACAAGGAGAAGAACAGCAGTTACAAGATGCTTACTATCCCTACAATCAAGTTCTACACAGAGCTAGAACTCAACATGGCAATGTGGATTAATTATCTTGCATACATTGCGTCACAGCATTGGTCGCTTAACCCCAGATTGTTGAGCTGGGGAGGAGGGTTTGTGACAGATTTCCAGGAGGTTAATGTGAGCCACATTCTCTGATAAGCATTCTTCCCCCAGTAGTGCTGAAGGGTTAACTTTCCAGCTCAGTTAACGAGCTGCACCTGGGTAACCCATGATTTAGGACTGCTCCTGGTGTATGGGAGGGGCTGCTTATGACCTGGAGAAAAACACACACAGTGAGACAGCAGCCTGCAGCTTATGATCATGGAGCCAAGTGGAGACCTGGAAATCTATACAGGCCAGTGATTTTACAAAACTATTGGACTGTTTCTTTTGCTCCACACAGGTTTAGCTGGATAAGAGCTGGTTAGCGAGGAAACTGTTTATTGGTTGAGTGGAAACTAGACCTGTTAGTTTCATTGATTTCTTTTGGTTTGGAATTTTTGTAGCACGGGTAACATTTTAGTAAAAAACATCCTCTTGTTTAGTGACCTCTATCAAAGAGCCTGAAAAAAAAATCCAGAGGAGACCAGGAACTTGCCATAATAGTCAGACATTAATACCATCCCTGAGATGCCAGCCTCCTATTATTTTTATTATTATTATTTATTATATATTTAGACATTAATACCATGCCAGCTCTGCAAAGCTCCTATTATTATATATTCAGACATTAATACCATCCTAGCGCTGCCAGGCTCCTATTATTATATATTTAGACATTAATACCATGCCAGCTTTACCAAGCTCCTATTATTATATATTAAGACATCAATACCATGCCAGCTCTGCCAAGCTCTTATTATTATATATTCAGACATTAATACCATCCTAGCGTTGCCAAGCTCCTATTATTATATATTCAGACATTAATACCATGCCAGCTCTGCCAAGCTCTTATTATTATATATTCAGACATTAATACCATGCCAGTTCTGCCAAGCTCTTATTATTATATATTCAGACATTAATACCATCCCAGCGTTGCCAAGCTCCTATTATTATATATTCAGACATTAATACCATGCCAGCTCTGCCAAGCTCCTATTATTATATATTCAGATATTAATACCATGCCAGTTCTGCCAAGCTCTTATTATTATATATTCAGACATTAATACCATCCTAGCACTGCCAAGCTCTTATTATTATATATTCAGACATTGATACCATGCCAGCTCTGCCAAGCTCCTATTATTATATATTTAGATATTAATACCATGCCAGCTCTGCCAAGCTCTTATTATTATATATTCAGACATTAATACCATGCCAGTTCTGCCAAGCTCCTATTATTATATATTCAGACATTAATACCATGCCAGCTCTGCCAAGCTCTTATTATTATATATTCAGACATTCATACCATGCCAGCTCTGCCAAGCTCTTATTATTATATATATTCAGACATTAATACCATGCCAGCTCTGCCAAGCTCTTATTATTATATATTTAGACATTAATACCATGCCAGTTCTGCCAAGCTCCTATTATTATATATTCAGACATTAATACCATGCCAGCTCTGCCAAGCTCTTATTATTATATATTCAGACATTCATACCATGCCAGCTCTGCCAAGCTCTTATTATTATATATTCAGACATTCATACCATGCCAGTTCTGCCAAGCTCTTATTATTATATATACCACATTCACATTTCTGCATAAGGTGACCAGACAAGTGTTGTTGCTACTTACCCTCTCTAGGTGCTGGCAGGACCTGTTTAGGGGGCAGGTCTCGAGGAGGGGGTCTGGGCAGGGGCTTGGGGACGGTCACAGAGGAGATTTGCCGTTCTTCAAAGACTTTTGATTCCTCTTCTGCGGGAGGACTACAATAGAAGAATATCCACAATGACTGCCATGCAAATGGAGTGACGCCGTTACAGACTTTAACCTGATATTGATGATATCGTAAAACTGAGAGAACACAGAAGGTTATTGTATGGATAAGAGAATAACCTGTGCACACGGAACATGCATGAGAACATATGTAATCTGAGGATACATACAATGCCAATGGATACTACAATGGTCAGGTCCTGCAATACCTTATTACCTGCTGTAATATACTGAAGGGTCATTTGGCATTTAAATGAGTCCAAATTGCTATATAATAAAAAGCATTGATAACATGAGAAGAGGAACTAGTCAGGAATAAAATGTTTATTTGGAAGGTTTTACCACTCACGCAATGAACCAGCCAAAAGTGGGCACGGTGGGTGAATCATTCACCAGCGATTTGGCTTCACGGACAGCGCTTATAACTCGGTCCAAATCAATAATCCGGAAACATTATGGATGAATTTATGGAGAAAAAATCCAGTCTAATAAAGATGCCTTTCATATAAAATATGTGATATCGCCACAGATAAGACATCTATTCAGTTCTGTTGAAAGACTGCACCTACAAGTGGAATTTGAATCTGAATTTTTGAAGACACTGTTTATAAGTACATGAATCCATTTTGTGTTTGTTACAGAGCTAAATCATGTGTGTGTATGTGTGTTTTCGGATGAGGGAACTGAGAGCCATTATAAAGATAATTGGATAAGATTAAAATAGACCCCACGCCCTTCCCTCTCATCAGCCCAGAAGCATACCCCTTGCATCACTCACTGCAACCACAGCGCTCCAGAAATGTAACGCCCCTCTTACCCACAACTTCCACCAAGGTATCATGGATCCCTCCAGGGTCCTGCAGATTCATCAACCTGGGGTTTTTTCTAATTAAAAACTTGATTTATAACTTTTTTCCTGATTATTAATGACTTAAAGTTTTTTAAACAAATATTTGTTCTCATTGTGTGGTGCTCCTTTAAATACATAGGCCCTCATTCAATTGAAATTTGACCAATTGAATAGGGCCCTAAATAAGAACATAACATATATTTTTTAAAGAAGTTTTTTGTTAGCAAGCATCTATCCAAAAGAAAGGTTTTCACTAACTAAAAACGTCTTTAATACAAATATGCTATGTGCTTATTTAGGGCCCTATTCAATTGCCCACATCGCAATTGAATGAGGCCCATAGGATTTAATACATTTTTACAATAAATATATTTGTTGGATTGAGCATGTTCTGTTTAGTGTCACCATATTAGTAAATCATGGAACCGATTTATTTCACACAAACGCTCCTGTGATGCAATTTCCTCTTTTAGACAACTGGGAAAATCTCAGGGTGTGTGGGGTGTAATTGTGTAAGAGGGGGCTCCCCGGCGCAGCTTCTTTGTGATTTTGGTGACCTGTAACTTTAAGTCGCACTTGGAGCATAAATTAAGCAGGAAAAAAGTCATACAGATCATTTTTAATAATAAAATAAATAAAAGTTGGTCTCTGTAGGAGCCTGGAGGCATCCATGATACATTGGTGGAAGTAATGTGTGTGAGAGGGTGTTTACATCTCTGGAGAGCTGTGGTCTATTTCAGAAAATGTGTGTGTCCCTGCAGTTTTAATTATATATAATTTGTTTAAGGTTATAGGGCCATTGTAGTAAAAAAAATGTACTTGTTTGTGGAGTATGTACCAGACTAACAACATGAGACCTGTGGACTTATAGCTTCTAAGAAATATTTTTGGGAAATTTAGAAATTTGAAGATGGAGGACAGAGGCTTTGTTAGATAATTAGATAAGATTGAAAATGACACTGCAGCACCTTGCTCATGAAGGCTGCTTGCATCAGGAAATGCAACTATTACTGCTCAGAAATGTAAAAGTCTCTCTAATGCACAAATTTCATGGATGCCTCCAGGGTCCAGCGGAAGCATCAAAAATATTTTTTTACCGTCTAAATAAAAAGTATCTTTAGGACTTTTCCCTGCTTAATTATGCTTTTAGTCAGACAAACGTTTTCAGAAATATATATTTTTTTCACTGGCCCTTTACAGGAAACACACAATCAGGAATATCACATGCTGTACTGATCTAAAAACACATTCATTTAAATGTCCATAAATCTACGAGCACAAAACACATTATATACAGTCAGGTCCATAAATATTGGGACATCGACACAATTCTGATCTTTTTGGCTCTATACACCACCACAATGGATTTGAAATGAAACGAACAAGATGTGCTGTAACTGCAGACTTTCAGCTTTAAGGGACCAAAAGTAATGGGACAATTGGCTGCTCAGATGTTCCATGGCCAGGTGTGTGTTATTCCCTCATTATCGCATTTACAAAGCGCAGATACAAGCTCCAGTGTTCATTTCAAGTGTGCTATTTGCATTTGTTGCTGTTAACTCTCAATTTGAGATCCAAAGAGCTGTCACTATCGATGAAGCAAGCCATCATTAGGCCGAAAAAACAAAACAAACCCATCAGAGAGATAGCATTAGGTGTGGCCAAATCAACTGTTAAGGAACATCCATAAAAAGAAAGAACGCACCGGTGAGCTCAGCAACACCAAAAGACCCGGAAGACCACGGAAAACAACTGTGGTGGATGACCGAAGAATTATTTCCCTGGTGAAGAAAACACCCTTCACAACAGTTGGCCAGATCAAGAACACTCTCCAGGAGGTAGGTGTATGTGTGTCAAAGTCAACAATCAAGAGAAGACTTCACCAGAGTAAATACAGAGGGTTCACCACAAGATGTAAACCATTGGTGAGCCTCAAAAACAGGAAGGCCAGATTAGAGTTTTCCAAACAACACCTAAAAAAGCCTTCACAGTTCTGGAACAACATCCTATGGACAGATGAGACTAAGATCAACTTGTACCAGAGTGATTGGAAGTGAAGAGTATGGAGACGGAAAGGAACTGCTCATGATCCAAAGCATACCACCTCATCAGTGAAGCATGGTGGTGGTAGTGTCATGGCGTGGGCATGTATGGCTGCCAATGGAACTGGTTCTCTTGTATTTATTGATGATGTGACTGCTGACAAAAGCAGCAGGATGAATTCTGAAGTGTTTCGGGCAATATTATCTGCTCATATTCAGCCAAATGCTTCAGAACTCATTGGACAGCGCTTCACAGTGCAGATGGACAATGACCCGAAGCATACTGCAAAAGCAACCAAAGATTTTTTAAGGGAAAGAAGTGGAATGTTATGCAATGGCCAAGTCAATCACCTGATCTGAATCCGATTGAGCATGCATTTCACTTGCTGCAGTATTATTATAATATTTATGGACCTGACTGTATATATATACACATATATATATTATGCAAGATAGTAGTGATCAGTACTTGTAGGCACCCTGCTGGTGTAGCTATCTAGTCTGAAGTTGAGTTTATCACACAAAATGCAAATGAACAATCACTGTGCCAGAAACAAATATGGCTGCCACACTACAAACACTGACAGAAACAAATATGGCTGCCACTACCACACTACATACATACAAGCAGTAAAAATATTACATAAATACTACAATGAGGATTCAACCACAGTCTGCTTGTTTGTTTCTGTGGTACCAAAATGCAACACAATATTATCACGCAATTAGATCATCATCCCTCCTACACTCTTGTATAGAGATACGGAAGATGTTGGCGCATAGGAAATAATGGGTAATAACAACAACAACAAGGGGTGTGGTCCCTGGGTTTAAAACTAACCCCCTTTCCGTCACCTGCTTAGAAGTATGCATTAATAGATGCAAGCCCAGTTCTACTGAAATATAAATGCCCCCTCACATAGACAATCTCACCCAAGTATCATGTACACCTACATAGACAAAAAGAGGCAGCAACATTCATTTTTTCCCCTCATTAAATTAGCTTCAACGCTTTTTCCATGCATAATTATGGTCCGAGACAGTGGCCTGTTAATATTATGGAAGCCCACACGTCCCAGAATGCACTGAGCGAGCTCAGCGTGACCCTATGTGCCCAGAACAGAGCCTTATTGTACTGACACTGCCTCGCGCTGGGACTCAATGTGTTAAAGTTTCTGCTGCCATAGATCTACTGAAATCTGCAAAATCACACCGTAATGCCCCAAAATAAATGGAAAGTAATTATAGCAAAAATATATAAAAAAAAAAAGTCATATTTGACCCCAAAACATCTCATCATTTTTCTCATATTTTAGTAATCCAAAGACAGTGTATCTGCCTGTTTCATTCTCTTCCTCATGCGATTTCATAATCTGTTGCATTATTTATTGAGCATTAGCACAGTACAAACGAATCAGGGGTGGATGTACCAGTGGTGCAGGTGGTGCAATGCACCAGCGCTCTCCTCTGATGAGGGACAGTGCTGGGTATTTTATAAATTTTTGTTGCATTTCCCTTTTTGCAGTACTGCAGAAGCCCCGGCCCAACCCACCAGAGCCCCCTTGGGCTGCGCTCCCCCGCGGTCCGAAATTTGACATCATTTTATACTGCACCTCAAAGAGGCATGTGGAGTTGGTACCAGGGGGAAGTGCAAAATAAAAATGTACAACCCCCAGGGTAGTGGGGGGGGGGGGGGCGTGGGCGCTGGGGAGGGTTCGGAAGCAACATTTATTTTTTTTGCACCAGGGTCTTTCATATTTTTACTTACAAAAAGTGTAGTAAATAAGTGGAACAGCCGTCCAGTGGAAGTTATGGAGTCAAACAAGGATAAGCATAAGGCTATCCTGAGGATTAATTAAACCCAATGTCTAGGTAGATAGAATGGACGGCCCAGATGGTCCTTTTTGGTTTGCATCTGCCATTAAATCTATGATTGTAATGTATATTCAGATTGAGAGAGTTTATATTACTGTGCATCATGTGGGATGATACTGTAGGACAGGAATGTGAGGACAAGAGGGACCCAGAGAAGGACAATGGACAATGGAGGACACCAAATAAACTGTATAATTAGGGGACATCAGAACTGAACTATATCTAAATACAACAATGGACGAGTGTAACACTTTATAAGATAACATAGCTTTCATTTTAGCACATGTCTATAAAGTACACAAGCATGTGTGTTATGTTAGGCCTCAGAATACACTGGCCTGTCTGCACCTCAGCAAGCTGCCTTATAAATCCAGGCCTAGTTTGTTTGGCAGGGAATGGGTGTGTCCAGCAAAGGTGGAACATGACGGACAGGTTCTCCCCATTACTGGCTCCTCCCTCTGCACGGACTGCCTCTTTACATCAGTGATGGTGTAAAGATCTGGTCCCCTGAAGCACTGGGAGGTTGACCACCCGGGCCCCGGGAGCCACTAGGAAATGGACGAGTAACGAAGGTTTAAAATGGTGATTGGGACTAAAAAGTGAAACGAGGTTGACTGTTAACATTGTTGCCACAATACTCTCACTAATCTCTCGTTGTAACTCCTTTGCAGATCTTGCATCACTCACACTGCAAGATTTCATGAAACTGACAATGTACATGCTCTTATAATGAATCTTGGAAATGCAAATATACATATACACGATAATAGACGTTATACAATAGGGTATTATATAGAACTTGTTACAATAGCCAGTGTATCACATATACACCAAATGACATTCCAATAGACGTCAAGTAACAGACGTACAATAGACAGCGTATCACATATACCCCAAGTAGCAGACGTACAATAGACAGCGTATCACATATACCCCAAGTAACAGACGTACAATAGACAGCGTATCACATATACCCCAAGTAACAGACATACAATAGACAGCGTATCACATATACCCCAAGTAACAGACTTCCAATAGACAGCGTATCACATATACCCCAAGTAACAGACTTCCAATAGACAGCATATCACATATACCCCAAGTAACAGACTTCCAATAGACAGCATATCACATATACCCCAAGTAACAGACTTCCAATAGACAGCGTATCACATATACCCCAAGTAACAGACTTCCAATAGACAGCGTATCACATATACCCCAAGTAACAGACTTCCAATAGACAGCGTATCACATATACCCCAAGTAACAGGCTTCCAATAGACAGCATATCACATATACCCCAAGTAACAGACTTCCAATAGACAGCATATCACATATACCCCAAGTAACAGACTTCCAATAGACAGCATATCACATATACCCCAAGTAACAGACTTCCAATAGAAAGCATATCACATATACCCCAAGTAACAGGCTTCCAATAAACAGCATATCACATATACCCCAAGTAACAGACTTCCAATAGACAGCATATCACATATACCCCAAGTAACAGACGTACAACAGACAGCATATCACATATACCCCAAGTAACAGACTTCCAATAGACAGCATATCACATATACCCCAAGTAACAGACGTACAATAGACAGCATATCACATATACCCCAAGTAACAGACTTCCAATAGACAGCATATCACATATACCCCAAGTAACATACTTCCAATAAACAGCATATCACATATGTCCCAAGTAACAGACTTCCAATAGACAGCGTATCACATATACCCCAAGTAACAGACTTCCAATAGACAGCATATCACATATACCCCAAGTAACAGGCTTCCAATAGACAGCATATCACATATACCCCAAGTAACAGACTTCCAATAGACAGCATATCACATATACCCCAAGTAACAGACTTCCAATAGACAGCATATCACATATACCCCAAGTAACAGACTTCCAATAGAAAGCATATCACATATACCCCAAGTAACAGGCTTCCAATAAACAGCATATCACATATACCCCAAGTAACAGACGTACAATAGACAGCATCACATATACCCAAAGTAACAGACGTACAATAGACAGCATATCACATATACCCCAAGTAACAGACTTCCAATAGACAGCATATCACATATACCCCAAGTAACAGACGTACAATAGACAGCATATCACATATACCCCAAGTAACAGACTTCCAATAGACAGCATATCACATATACCCCAAGTAACATACTTCCAATAAACAGCATATCACATATGTCCCAAGTAACAGACTTCCAATAGACAGCGTATCACATATACCCCAAGTAACAGACTTCCAATAGACAGCATATCACATATACCCCAAGTAACAGGCTTCCAATAGACAGCATATCACACATACCCCAAGTAACAGACTTCCAATAGACAGCATATCACATATACCCCAAGTAACAGACATACAATAGACAGCGTATCACATATACCCCAAGTAACAGACGTACAATAGACAGCGTATCACATATACCACAAGTAACAGACGTACAATAGACAGCGTATCACATATACCCCAAGTAACAGGCTTCCAATAGACAGCATATCACACATACCCCAAGTAACAGACTTCCAATAGACAGCATATCACATATACCCCAAGTAACAGACTTCCAATAGACAGCATATCACATATACCCCAAGTAACAGACTTCCAATAGACAGCATATCACATATACCCCAAGTAACAGACTTCCAATAAACAGCATATCACATATACCCCAAGTAACAGACTTCCAATAGACAGCATATCACATATACCCCAAGTAACAGGCTTCCAATAGACAGCATATCACATATATCCAAAGTAACAGACTTCCAATAGACAGCATATCACATATACCCCAAGTAACAGACTTCCAATAGACAGCATATCACATATACCCCAAGTAACAGACTTCCAATAGACAGCATATCACATATACCCCAAGTAACAGGCAAACAATAGACAGCATATCACATATACCCCAAGTAACAGACTTCCAATAAACAGCATATCACATATACCCCAAGTAACAGACTTCCAATAGACAGCATATCACATATACCCCAAGTAACAGACTTCCAATAGACAGTGTATCACATATACCCAAAGTAACAGACTTCCAATAGACAGCATATCACATACGTCCCAAGTAACAGACTTCCAATAAACAGCATATCACATATACCCCAAGAAACAGACGTACAATAGACAGCATATC
The DNA here is from genome assembly GCA_027410445.1 of Discoglossus pictus. NCBI lineage: Eukaryota > Metazoa > Chordata > Amphibia > Anura > Alytidae > Discoglossus > Discoglossus pictus. The sequence continues at coordinate 469,477,053 of CM050164.1, forward strand.
ACATATACCCCAAGTAACAGACATACAATAGACAGCGTATCACATATACCCCAAGTAACAGACGTACAATAGACAGCATATCACATATACCCCAAGTAACAGACTTCCAATAGACAGCATATCACATATACCCCAAGTAACAGACTTCCAATAGACAGCATATCACATATACCCCAAAGTAACAGACTTCCAATAGACAGCATATCACATATACCCCAAGTAACAGACTTCCAATAGACAGCATATCACATATACCCCAAGTAACAGACTTCCAATAGACAGCGTATCACATATACCCCAAGTAACAGACCTACAATAGACAGCGTATCACATATACCCCAAGTAACAGACTTCCAATAGACAGCGTATCACATATACCCCAAGTAACAGACTTCCAATAAACAGCATATCACATATACCCCAAGTAACAGACTTCCAATAGACAGCATATCACATATACCCCAAGTAACAGACTTCCAATAGACAGTGTATCACATATACCCAAAGTAACAGACTTCCAATAGACAGCATATCACATACGTCCCAAGTAACAGACTTCCAATAAACAGCATATCACATATACCCCAAGAAACAGACGTACAATAGACAGCATATCACATATACCCCAAGTAACAGACATACAATAGACAGCGTATCACATATACCCCAAGTAACAGACGTACAATAGACAGCATATCACATATACCCCAAGTAACAGACTTCCAATAGACAGCATATCACATATACCCCAAGTAACAGACTTCCAATAGACAGCATATCACATATACCCCAAAGTAACAGACTTCCAATAGACAGCATATCACATATACCCCAAGTAACAGACTTCCAATAGACAGCATATCACATATACCCCAAGTAACAGACTTCCAATAGACAGCGTATCACATATACCCCAAGTAACAGACCTACAATAGACAGCGTATCACATATACCCCAAGTAACAGACTTCCAATAGACAGCGTATCACATATACCCCAAGTAACAGGCTTCCAATAGACAGCGTATCACATATACCCCAAGTAACAGACTTCCAATAGACAGCATATCACATATATCCAAAGTAACAGACTTCCAATAGACGTCAAGTAACAGGCTTCCAATAGACAGCGTATCACATATACCCCAAGTAACAGACTTCCAATAGACAGCATATCACATATACCCCAAGTAACAGACTTCCAATAGAAAGCATATCACATATACCCCAAGTAACAGACTTCCAATAGACAGCATATCACATATACCCCAAGTAACAGACTTCCAATAGACAGCATATCACATATACCCCAAGTAACAGACCTACAATAGACAGCGTATCACATATACCCCAAGTAACAGACTTCCAATAGACAGCATATCACATATACCCCAAGTAACAGACTTCCAATAAACAGCATATCACATATACCCCAAGTAACAGACTTCCAATAGACAGCATATCACATATACCCCAAGTAACAGGCTTCCAATAGACAGCATATCACATATATCCAAAGTAACAGACTTCCAATAGACAGCATATCACATATACCCCAAGTAACAGACTTCCAATAGACAGCATATCACATATACCCCAAGTAACAGGCAAACAATAGACAGCATATCACATATACCCCAAGTAACAGACTTCCAATAAACAGCATATCACATATACCCCAAGTAACAGACTTCCAATAGATAGCATATCACATATACCCCAAGTAACAGACTTCCAATAGACAGTGTATCACATATACCCCAAGTAACAGACTTCCAATAGACAGCATATCACATACGTCCCAAGTAACAGACTTCCAATAAACAGCATATCACATATACCCCAAGAAACAGACGTACAATAGACAGCATATCACATATACCCCAAGAAACAGACGTACAATAGACAGCATATCACATATACCCCAAGTAACAGACATACAATAGACAGCGTATCACATATACCCCAAGTAACAGACTTCCAATAGACAGCATATCACATATACCCCAAGTAACAGGCTTCCAATAGACAGCATATCACATATATCCAAAGTAACAGACTTCCAATAGACAGCATATCACATATACCCCAAGTAACAGGCAAACAATAGACAGCATATCACATATACCCCAAGTAACAGACTTCCAATAGACAGCATATCACATATACCCCAAGTAACAGACTTCCAATAGACAGCATATCACATATACCCCAAAGTAACAGACTTCCAATAGACAGCATGTAACATAAACCCCAAGTAACAGACTTCCAATAGACAGCATATCACATATACCCCAAGTAACAGACTTCCAATAGACAGCATATCACATATATCCCAAGTAACAGACGTACAATAGACAGCATATCTCATATACCCCAAGTAACAGACTTCCAATAGACAGCATATCACATATACCCCAAAGTAACAGACTTCCAATAGACAGCATGTAACATAAACCCCAAGTAACAGACTTCCAATAGACAGAATATCACATATACCCCAAGTAACAGACTTCCAATAGACAGCATATCACATATACCCCAAGTAACAGGCTTCCAATAGACAGCATATCACATATACCCCAAGTAACAGACATACAATAGACAGCGTATCACATATACCCCAAGTAACAGACTTCCAATAGACAGTGTATCACATATACCCCATGTAACAGACTTCCAATAGACAGCGTATCACATATACCCCAAGTAACAGACGTACAATAGACAGCGTATCACATATACCCCAAGTAACAGACTTCCAATAGACAGCATATCACATATACCCCAAGTAACAGACTTCCAATAGACAGCGTATCACATATACCCCAAGTAACAGACTTCCAATAGACAGCGTATCACATATACCCCAAGTAACAGGCTTCCAATAGACAGCATATCACATATACCCCAAGTAACAGACTTCCAATAGACAGTGTATCACATATACCCCATGTAACAGACTTCCAATAGACAGCGTATCACATATACCCCAAGTAACAGACGTACAATAGACAGCGTATCACATATACCACAAGTAACAGACGTACAATAGACAGCATATCACATATACCCCAAGTAACAGACGTACAATAGACAGCATATCACATATACCCCAAGTAACAGACTTCCAATAGACAGCATATCACATATACCACAAGTAACAGACGTACAATAGACAGCATATCACATATACCCCAAGTAACAGGCTTCCAATAGACAGCATATCACATATACCACAAGTAACAGACGTACAATAGACAGCATATCACATATACCCCAAGTAACAGACATACAATAGACAGCGTATCACATATACCCCAAGTAACAGACTTCCAATAGAAAGCATATCACATATACCACAAGTAACAGGCTTCCAATAGACAGCATATCACATATATCCAAAGTAACAGACTTCCAATAGACAGCATATCACATATACCCCAAGTAACAGGCAAACAATAGACAGCATATCACATATACTCCAAGTAACAGGTAAACAATAGACAGCATATCACATATACCCCAAGTAACAGACTTCCAAAACACAGCATATCACATATACCCCAAGTAACAGACGTACAATAGACAGCATCACATATACCCAAAGTAACAGACGTACAATAGACAGCATATCACATATACCCCAAGTAACAGACTTCCAATAGACAGCATATCACATATATCCCAAGCAACAGACTTCCAATAGACAGCATATCACATATACCCCAAGTAACAGACGTCCAATAGACAGCATATGACATATACTCCAAGTAACAGACGTCCAATAGACAGCATATGACATATACCCCAAGTAACAGACGTACAATAGACAGCATATCACATATACCCCAAGTAACAGGTAAACAATAGACAGCATATCACATATACCCCAAGTAACAGACGTACAATAGACAGCGTATCACATATACCCCAAGTAACAGACTTCCAATAGACAGCATATCACATATACCCCAAGTAACAGACTTCCAATAGACAGCATATCACATATACCCCAAGTAACAGGCTTCCAATAGACAGCATATCACATATACCCCAAGTAACAGACATACAATAGACAGCGTATCACATATACCCCAAGTAACAGACGTACAATAGACAGCATATCACATATACCCCAAGTAACAGACTTCCAATAGACAGTGTATCACATATACCCCATGTAACAGACTTCCAATAGACAGCGTATCACATATACCCCAAGTAACAGATGTACAATAGACAGCATATCACATATACCCCAAGTAACAGACTTCCAATAGACAGCGTATCACATATACCCCAAGTAACAGGCTTCCAATAGACAGCATATCACATATACACCAAGTAACAGACTTCCAATAGACAGTGTATCACATATACCCCATGTAACAGACTTCCAATAGACAGCGTATCACATATACCCCAAGTAACAGACGTACAATAGACAGCGTATCACATATACCACAAGTAACAGACGTACAATAGACAGCATATCACATATACCCCAAGTAACAGACGTACAATAGACAGCATATCACATATACCCCAAGTAACAGACGTACAATAGACAGCATATCACATATACCCCAAGTAACAGACTTCCAATAGACAGCGTATCACATATACCCCAAGTAACAGACGTACAATAGACAGCGTATCACATATACCCCAAGTAACAGACTTCCAATACACAGCATATCACATATACCCCAAGTAACAGACTTCCAATACACAGCATATCACATATACCCCAAGTAACAGACTTCCAATAGACAGCGTATCACATATACCCCAAGTAACAGACTTCCAATACACAGCATATCACATATACCCCAAGTAACAGACTTCCAATAGACAGCATATCACATATACCCCAAGTAACAGACGTACAATAGACAGCATATCACATATACCCCAAGTAACAGACTTCCAATAGACAGCGTATCACATATACCCCAAGTAACAGACGTACAATAGACAGCGTATCACATATACCCCAAGTAACAGACTTCCAATACACAGCATATCACATATACCCCAAGTAACAGACTTCCAATACACAGCATATCACATATACCCCAAGTAACAGACTTCCAATAGACAGCGTATCACATATACCCCAAGTAACAGACTTCCAATACACAGCATATCACATATACCCCAAGTAACAGACTTCCAATAGACAGCGTATCACATATACCCCAAGTAACAGACTTTGCATATCACATATACCCCAAGTAACAGACATACAATAGACAGGGTATTGCATATATGACAAGTAACAGAGGTCCAATAAACAGTGTTACACATATACGTCAAGTAACAGACATTACAATAAACCCCAAGTAACAGATGTTATAATGTACTGTGTATCGCATATACGCAAAGTAACAGACATTCAATAAACAGGGTATTGAATAAACGCCAAGTAACAGAGGTACAATAGACATAATGTCACATATACACCAAGTAACAGACGTTACAGTAGAAAGAGTATCACATATACACAAAGTAACAGACTACATTAGACCAAAATTGGACCTCTTATGATTGGCAAAGGGTTGCCTTCTCTGAGGAGTCATGTTTTCTGCTCCATCGACTGGACGGATGTTGACGTGTCAGGAGTAAAACCTCTGGGAACAAACACTCTGCAACCATTGTTGGAAAAATAAAAGCTGGTGGTGGCAGCGTTATGGTCTGGGGAATGTGTTCTTGGCATTGTCTGGGTCCACTCATCCCTCTGGAAGGTACTCTCAACTGATTGGGTTATCTATCCAACTTTGCAGATCAAGTGCACCCATACATGCTGACGGTCTTCCCTGAAGCGAATGGGATCTTCCAGCAGGACGAAGCTACACGTCATACGGCCAGAAATGTCCAGGAGTGGTTGGAGGAGCACAACAAAAACTTCCAAGTTCTTCCCTGGCCTCGAACCCCATCGAGCACCTGTGGGACCACATTGATCACCATGTTCGCCGTATGGATCCTCCACCACTCACTGTCCAGCAGCTGTCGGATGCACTGCAGTCTGCATGGCTCCAGATACCCTTACCAACCTGCCAGCATCTTATTGACTCACTACCACACCGTCTAGCTGCTGTCCATGCTGCACACAGCAGTTATTCGGTCATAATGAAACGATTGTGAAACGATGGTAACATAAATATAAAAAAGATTAAAAAAAAAAAATATATATATATATAAAGAATTCTTAACAGACATTCCAACAGACAGTGTATCAAATATATACCAAGTAATAGACTTTATAATACACCATGTATTATATGTACACCAACAAATGTTATATTGTAATTACACATAAACATGATGACAGTGTATTATATATATATCACAAATAACAGATGTTACAGTAGACTGTGTATTATATATACACCGTACATTATATATATATATATACACATATATAAACTATATACACTGTAGCACTTTATTCTGGCCTTGTAACCTCACTATTTTAGATAAGACTAAGGAGAGTTGTTGTTGGTCTGATGTGTACAACATGTTATCTCCCCCAGATTCACGGTCTCTTTTCTCTTTTTATACAGATACAATAAATACCATATGACGCTCTCGGGTGAGTCTATCTATGCGCTCTCCGGGCTCTGCACCTGTTGCCTTTGTCCAACACTCACCGCCATTTTATTTACTGTCCATCTCTACAGAATACAATGATGTCTCTATTTAAACAAGTTCCAATCAGATAGCTGTCTAGGTGTGATGGTCTCATGAGGGTGGTCTCTTACCGGTCACTGCCATGCACACAGACACTGCTCCCAATCCCCAGGTTGCAGGTACCCCAGGGTGCGCTCTCCTCTGCCAGGTACACAATCCATGGTCCCGTCCAACGACTACATGGACATATTGAGTGCGGTGGAGACCTCACAACTACACGGTGACAGCAGCGCTCACACTGCACCCTCACAACTTCCTGACAAGCAGGAAAAGAGACAGCGGGGTCTGTGTGCTCGGACTGTATTAACCTCTTCCTCCACAGACCACATCATGGACGGACCCTCTGCTGGTGTGAGGGAGATGACAGTGACATCATGTGACTGTGTATATTCAGTGCGCCGGCCCTTTAATCTAATGCTGCAAAAAAAGTGTTTATGTGAAATATTCACACGTCACGTGAGAAAGTAACAAGAGTTCTCAAAAGTGATACTAAGTAACAAACCAAAAAGAACAAATCTTACACCAAATGCTGGGAATGTGACGATATCATTATCATCGAGGTGGCATTTATATAAAGGGACATGGCAGGCTCCTGGTTGTTACTAGATATATAATAACCCTGGGTATCTATTTAATTTTATGTACTTATTTTATTAAAAAGTGCTTATAAGCTCTGTTTTTACTGCCTAAAATCACACGAATAGTCCCTGTATGGGTCTGCCCACTGCAGCATATGCAGACACAGACTCTGCAGGGCCCGATGTGCAGTGTAGTGTCTTAGCTTATCAGAGACCACGTCTCAGCAGGATGCCACGGATTGGTTAGTATGAAACACATCACTGACAGTACTACAGAGACCTATTTTAGCATTTTATTCAGTAAAAAACAGAGCTTATAAGCACCTATCACATATAATCGTTGTAAAACTGCGAGTCGTCGCTTGCAAATCGAGCTCGCAAATTGCGAGGGCAGCATTTGAGGAGGTGGAGGCTCTACGGCGCCTCACTCGCTGTAAAAACCAACCCAGAAAAGCGTGACTTTGAAAACTAAAACCACGTCGCGGGACTTAAAAAAAATATATACGACCCGTGGAACTTAGAAAAAAAAAATAATAAACACTTGAAGAGGAAATACAGACTTAGACGAAAAAATTACAACCAGCGGGACTTCGAAAAATAAAAAAATATGAGGTCACAAAAATACGAAGTTAACAGCCAAAACGCGTACATCAAAAAACACCCCAAAAAAAACATAAAAAAATGTACACACCGCACGGGGGGACAGCCAGGACGTCTGGGGGTGAGGTTGCAAGCGAATTAAAGTGGAATTTAAGGAGTTTCGTCACTTGAAAATCGGTTAAGCAAGAAAACAAATGGCGGCCGAAAAAAATGAAAATGAGGCTACACAAGCTTTACATTTTGTGTCAAACAGCATTGCCATGGCTTAAAATATTATTGCCCCGTCATTTTTGACGGGCAAGTCGCTAGTTAATAAAATAAATTACATAAAAGTAAATAGTTATACATGTATCACATATTATATTTGTCCTGCTACCAATCGTCGTCACGCTGTTTGCATGGTCCGTACGATTTAGCGGGCTTAGCGATGAGGCGAGCACAGCGAGGCGAGCCGTTAAACCCTAGCACTTTGGCAATGAACACCACAGGCGCTCATTGCAGGCAAGCCGTTAAACCCTTCACCTTCATTTAGCTCAAAATAAAAGTGTTTGGACACTAAAAAATTCTACAAGCGACAGAAAAAATGGCGGCCGAACAAAACGAAAACGAGGCTACAGCACTATAGCCACGGAAAACATGTATGGATAATCCGCTAAGACGCATAACACACATTACCCGCCATTTTACGATAATGCGAAAGTAAACAACTACGTTAACGGTTTGGTCTCGCGCACGCACACTATTACACTGCACACGTTCTAAACGCTTACACAGCAGCTCCACACCACTAATGCTCCAGCAACATCAAAACAGATTGTCAGCTCTTCAACACAATGCTTCAAAATTGTTAAAGTATATTCATTTATTAATGTGTATTATATATTTCAGTAGTACACACCAAACACCATTAGCTACCTTACAATTTCATATGTATATTAATAGCTAAACAACTTTACAAACATACACATCTCAATACGCTAGTATTATATATAGCCTGTAATGCTTCTCTGATGCTATATTAGTATTTTTTTTATTAATATAATTTATATTACATTTATGTTTGTAATGAATAAGACAAGTTCTTCTAAATGAATCAGATAGTCCTAGATTATAGTGGTCCCTTAAGTCTTAGTGTGTCATGTGAAATATATTATATATACCGTATTTATAGGCGTATAACACGCACTTTTTCTCCCTGAAAATAGGGGGCAAATGATAGGTGCGTGTTATACGCCGATATTCCCTCCCCCCTCCTCATCCTCAACCTCTACCTCTCTCCTCATTCTAATGCCCCTCCTCATTCTAAACCACCCTCCCCTCCTCAACCTAAACCCCCTAAATATCTCCCCTTCACTTACCTGCTTCTGCTCCAGCCTCCACTCTGCTCAGCTCCGCTCCTTGACCCGGCGCGCATGTGACGTCACATGCGCACCACGTCATTAGCATATACCGGCACACCGGGTCAAGGAGCGGAGGCCGGAGCAGAAGCAGGTAAGTGAAGGGGAGATATTTAGGGGGGTTTAGATTGAGGAGGGGGGTTTAGGTTGATGAGGGGGTTTAGAATGCGGAGGTGGATTTAGAATGAGGAGGGAGGATGAGGAGGGAGGATGAGGAGGGAGGATGAGGAGGGAGGATGAGGAGGGAGGATGAGGAGGGAGGATGAGGAGGGGGGTTAAGGATGAGGAGGGGGGTTAAGGATGAGGAGGGGGGTTAAGGATGAGGAGGGGGGTTAAGGATGAGGAGGGGGGTTGAGGATGAGGAGGGGGGTTGAGGAGGGAGGTTGAGGAGGGAGGTTGAGGAGGGAGGTTGAGGAGGGGGTTGAGGATGAGGAGGGAGGTTGAGGTTGAGGAGGGAGGTTGAGGAGGGAGGATGAGGAGGGTGGTTGAGGAGGGGGTTGAGGATGAGGAGGGAGGTTGAGGTTGAGGAGGGAGGTTGAGGTTGAGGAGGGAGGTTGAGGTTGAGGAGGGAGGTTGAGGTTGAGGATGGAGGTTGAGGAGGGAGGATGAGGAGGGAGGTTGAGGAGGGGGTTGAGGATGAGGAGGGAGGTTGAGGTTGAGGAGGGAGGTTGAGGTTGAGGAGGGAGGTTGAGGAGGGAGGATGAGGAGGGAGGTTGAGGAGGGGGTTGAGGATGAGGAGGGAGGTTGAGGATGAGGAGGGAGGTTGAGGTTGAGGTTGAGGAGGGAGGTTGAGGAGGGAGGATGAGGAGGGAGGTTGAGGAGGGGGTTGAGGATGAGGAGGGAGGTTGAGGATGAGGAGGGAGGTTGAGGTTGAGGTTGAGGAGGGAGGTTGAGGAGGGAGGATGAGGAGAGAGGTTGAGGAGGGGGTTGAGGATGAGGAGGGAGGTTGAGGTTGAGGAGGGAGGTTGAGGAGGGAGGATGAGGAGGGAGGTTGAGGAGGGGGTTGAGGATGAGGAGGGAGGTTGAGGTTGAGGAGGGAGGTTGAGGTTGAGGAGGGAGGTTGAGGAGGGAGGATGAGGAGGGAGGTTGAGGAGGGGGTTGAGGATGAGGAGGGAGGTTGAGGTTGAGGAGGGAGGTTGAGGTTGAGGAGGGAGGTTGAGGTTGAGGAGGGAGGTTGAGGAGGGAGGATGAGGAGAGAGGTTGAGGAGGGGGTTGAGGATGAGGAGGGAGGTTGAGGATTTTGCTTCAAAGTTCTTTATTTTAAATGTATTTATTTTTCCCTGAAATTTCCTTCTTAAAATGAGGTGCGTGTTATACGTCGGTGCGTGTTATATGCTGATAAATACGGTATATATATATATATACAGAAATGACAACACAGATTTATATAGAATCAATACAATATATAAAATTCTATTTATTTGTATGTGCACATATCATGTCCCTTGTGCGGTGTCACTAAGGCCGCCTTCCATGGGCTTGTTGTCCTAGATATAAAACATACCCCTGATATAAACCCCACAGAGTATTAATAAGGTTAAATCTAAGAAGGGATATAAGTCCAATATGTATAATCCATTATTCTGAAGGCCTTGTCTTCACAAAAGTAAAAATAATCACGGTCTTATTACTTAGTATACACAATTGTTGGTGGTCCCGTTTCTGTTGCACACAACATTGATGCAGATAAGATATTCAGATTCCATAATGAAGAGCGATTATACCAGGGTCACCTGCCAGGTAAGCACACAATGGCCACCCTCATTAATACAAATATTGAATATAATAGTTAAAGTAAAGGAAGTGTATTATTTTTAAATTCTGCATATATAGCCCTTTCTCTAGACAGAATACTGTAAATAAGAGACTTCATTTGTTTTTAACTATTTTGCATTAAACTTGCTGACTCTAAAAGAAGTTGATATATATTTAGGAATGGTCCTGGTAAGCAGTTCTCAAAAAAATACTTCTGCTATTATGTCAGATGTAAGAATTTGAAATATGCATATGAAAATGGGCTCCAAAAATAAATTGCTTTGTGTATGAAAGGGCTACTGTACAATAGAATATATATATATATATATATATATATATATATATATATATATATATATATATATATATGTGTGTGTGGTTGGGTCCCTCTCTCGGGCAAGGGGTAGCAGATGTTGTGGCCAAAACCATTTAAACCAAGCCTGCTAAGAGAGTAGGGAAAAGGTAGTCATGGTGGGGAACAGGCGTTTCCTTGGTCGTGGGCAAGAACATACTTTTCCCCGGAGGCAAGACAGGGGTGTAACCATATTGTGGGAGGTGGTAGCAACTAGAAAGAAGGGTGAATGGGCATTGATAGTCGTAATGACATATGAAAGAGACATGGATTGTCCACAAGAAAGGGTGTACCCCTGTGGTCTTTGGCAAGACAAAGTAGCCGCTATGTCTTGGGAGACTAACTTGGTAGCGACTAGGTTGTGTGGAAGGAGGACCGAAGAGCGTCTATGGTTGTAATGACGTGTGAAAGTGACTTGGGTTGTACAAATGTGATGGAATGCAAATATGTAATGAAACTTGGATACCAATGTGGGCATGAAGCCATTGAGCCAAAAATCTCAATGTAGACCTTGAGGGTAGACATCGAAGAGGAGACCCAGGCTTCGGAGATGACAGTGGGAGGACATGGTAAAGGGGATCGACCTGGATGTGCATCAAGGGCTTGAAGCCGCTGAGCTGAGGCAATGTAGGGCTTGATGACAACAAGTAGAGTCCTGAGGAATGCCGAGGAACGCAGAGGAACACCCACCAAACACAGACTCAAAACTGAACTGAGGTGTGCAAGGAAGAGGCGGGCTAGAAGAAGTTAAGTAAGGTGGGTCAGGCCCCCCCCCCCCCCACATCTTCCATGTTCTATATATGGAAAACATTGCGTTTAAGAGCATAAATAGGAAGAAAAAGTCATACAGCCACTTTGTAATTCAAAAAATAAAAACATTTTGATACCCCTGCGGGACCCTGGAGGCTTCCATGATACATTGGTGGTAGCTGCGTATGAGAGGAGTGTTTACATTTCTGTAGAGCTGCGAGTGTATGCTTTGATACAATTTCCTGTTTCTGGGCCTATGATGGGGGTAGGATGAGGTGTTAATTTCAGTCATATCCAATTATCTAACAAAAGGTCCGATCTTCTCGCTGTTCCCTATTCACCCAACCCTACTTTTACTGAAAACTAGGAAAAACACAACCCCTCTCCGAAAGAGACAAAGACAAAAAAAAGAAATTCTTCTACTCAAAAACAGTCTTCAAAAATTCAGATATTTAGAAAAAAAAGCACCTCGCAGACAGAAGCCCCCCAGGCACAAAGCGCTTCATGAATGGGTAGCACCAAGCACAAGGTGAGTCACAAACAGGGGGAACGAGCACAAAGCACCTCATGGAGAGAAGGCCCCCGGGCACAAAGCACCTTGCGGAGAGATAGCCCCCTGCACAAAGTGCTTCATGAATGGGTAGCACCCAGAACAAGGTGCCTCACAAACAGGGGGCACAAGCACAAAGCTCCTCACGGAGAGAAGGCCCCCGGGCACAAAGCACCTTGCGGAGAGATAGCCCCCTGCACAAAGCGCCTCATGAATGGGTGGCGCCCAGCACAAGGTGCCTCACAAATAGGGGGCACAAGCACAAAGCTCCTCACGGAGAGAAGGCCCCCGGGCACAAAGCGCTTCATGATTGGGTGGCACCCAGCACAAGGTGCCTCACAAACAGGGGGCACAAGCACAAAGCTCCTCACGGAGAGAAGGCCCCCGGGCACAAAGCACCTTGCGGAGAGATAGCCCCCTGCACAAAGCGCCTCATGAATGGGTGGCGCCCAGCACAAGGTGCCTCACAAATAGGGGGCACAAGCACATAGCTCCTCACGGAGAGAAGGCCCCCGGGCACAAAGCGCTTCATGATTGGGTGGCACCCAGCACAAGGTGCCTCACAAACAGGGGGCACAAGCACAAAGCTCCTCACAGAGAGAAGGCCCCCGGGCACAAAGCACCTTGCGGAGAGATAGCCCCCTGCACAAAGCGCCTCATGAATGGGTGGCGCCCAGCACAAGGTGCCTCACAAATAGGGGGCACAAGCACAAAGCTCCTCACGGAGAGAAGGCCCCCGGGCACAAAGCGCTTCATGATTGGGTGGCACCCAGCACAAGGTGCCTCACAAACAGGGGGCACAAGCACAAAGCTCCTCACAGAGAGAAGGCCCCCGGGCACAAAGCACCTTGCGGAGAGATAGCCCCCTGCACAAAGCGCCTCATGAATGGGTGGCGCCCAGCACAAGGTGCCTCACAAATAGGGGGCACAAGCACAAAGCTCCTCACGGAGAGAAGGCCCCCGGGCACAAAGTGCTTCATGATTGGGTGGCACCCAGCACAAGGTGCCTCACAAACGGGGGGCACAAGCACAAAGCTCCTCACAGAGAGAAGGCCCCCGGGCACAAAGCACCTTGCGGAGAGATAGCCCCCTGCACAAAGCGCCTCATGAATGGGTGGCGCCCAGCACAAGGTGCCTCACAAATAGGGGGCACAAGCACAAAGCTCCTCACGGAGAGAAGGCCCCCGGGCACAAAGCACCTTTGGGAGAGATGGCCCCCTGCACAAAGCACCTTGCGGAGAGATGGCCCCCTGCACAAAGCACCTTGCGGAGAGATGGCCACCTGCACAAAGCGCTTCATGAATGGGTGGCCCCCAGCACAAGGTGCCTCACCAACAGGGGGCACGAGCACAAAGCACCTCATGGAGAGAAGGCCCCCGGGCACAAAGCACCTTGCGGAGAGATAGCCCCCTGCACAAAGTGCTTCATGAATGGGTGGCGCCCAGCACAAGGTGCCTCACAAATAGGGGGCACGAGCACAAAGCTCCTCACGGACAGGTGATCCTGGGCACAAAGTCTTTTATTTTTAAATATTATATTCAGTTTAGCTTTAGCGATATTTTGTCTTTGGTTGTAAAAAGATAAGGAACAACAGATGCAGATAAGATTCTATTTGTAATTTATATTACAAAAAGTCCTCTTCAAATAGCGCCTTGAGAATAGTATTCAATGGCAGAGTAAGCCCCCCATGGAATAACCCTCCCCTCAGGTTACAGACAGACTGTCTTCCCATGGCACAGTCATCTAAATAAAAGATGTTCTCTGAGATACATTGCTGTTCCTGCTAATGTTGTTAGGTGAGGTTTTATCAGACTACAGTTGTCTTGGCATGGCCCATAAACTCTTCTCCTCTGTCTCAAGGCTGTTCTTCCCTCTCTTCTTGTCTTTGCTCAGCTCAGGGTGTCTCACCATAGCCACACACCCTTCTAGAGCTCACTCTTGGATAATATGTCTCCTGGACAGCCCCCCACTTCTGGAATATACTGCATCTTAAAGGGACATGGAAGGTTTCTGCATGTTACTAGGTATATAATATCCCTGTGTAGCCATTTACTTTATTTACAGCGGGTCTGCCCACTGCAGCTCATGAAGACACAAACTGTAGGGCCGGGTGTGCATTGTGGTTTCCAAATCTATCAGGGACCATGTTCAAGAATGTTTCTGAGAGATGGTCACTGGTAAGTATGAGACGCAGCACAGCAAGTGCAGCAGAGTCTGTGTCTGCATACGCTGCAGTGGGGAGACCCATACAGGGACTATTTGTATGATTTTAGACTGTAAATACAGAGCTTATAAGCATTTCTTACTGAAATAAAGTACATAAAAGTAGATAGATACCCAGGGATATTATAAACCTAGTTATCTTGGCAACTAATTAGGTGCCATATCTGGGAAGACTGACCTATTCCTTAGGAGACGGGCTGACCCTTCATGACATATACACTATAAGGTGACAAATAACTAATTCTATGTGGCATCTCCAGGCAGAATACACAGGGCACCAGAACAGACACACACGGCACATACACCGCAGGACAGACACCCTCCTGTCCCCTCTGTACAGATAGACATACACCACAGGACAGACACCCTCCTGTCCCCTCTGTACAGATAGACATACACCACAGGACAGACACCCTCCTGTCCCCTCTCTACAGATAGACATACACCACAGGACAGACACCCTCCTGTCCCCTCTCTACAGATAGACATACACCACAGGACAGACACCCTCCTGTCCCCTCTGTACAGATAGACATACACCGCAGGACAGACACCCTCCTGTCCCCTCTGTACAGATAGACATACACCACAGGACAGACACCCTCCTGTCGCCTCTGTACAGATAGACATACACCACAGGACAGACACCCTCCTGTCCCCTCTGTACAGATAGACATACACCGCAGGACAGACACACTCCTGTCCCCTCTGTACAGATAGACATACACCGCAGGACAGACACCCTCCTGTCCCCTCTGTACAGATAGACATACACCACAGGACAGACACCCTCCTGTCCCCTCTGTACAGATAGACATACACCGCAGGACAGACACCCTCCTGTCCCCTCTGTACAGACGCACATACACCGCAGGACAGACACCCTCCTGTCCCCTCTGTACAGATAGACATACACCACAGGACAGACACCCTCCTGTCCCCTCTGTACAGATAGACATACACCACAGGACAGACACCCTCCTGTCCCCTCTGTACAGATAGACATACACCACAGGACAGACACCCTCCTGTCGCCTCTGTACAGATAGACATACACCACAGGACAGACACCCTCCTGTCCCCTCTGTACAGATAGACATACACCACAGGACAGACACCCTCCTGTCCCCTCTGTACAGATAGACATACACCGCAGGACAGACACCCTCCTGTCCCCTCTGTACAGATAGACATACACCGCAGGACAGACACCCTCCCGTCCCCTCTGTACAGATAGACATACACCGCAGGACAGACACCCTCCTGTCCCCTCTGTACAGATAGACATACACCGCAGGACAGACACCCTCCCGTCCCCTCTGTACAGATAGACATACACCACAGGACAGACACCCTCCTGTCCCCTCTGTACAGATAGACATACACCACAGGACAGACACCCTCCTGTCCCCTCTGTACAGATAGACATACACCACAGGACAGACACCCTCCTGTCGCCTCTGTACAGATAGACATACACCACAGGACAGACACCCTCCTGTCCCCTCTGTACAGATAGACATACACCGCAGGACAGACACCCTCCTGTCCCCTCTGTACAGATAGACATACACCACAGGACAGACACCCTCCTGTCCCCTCTGTACAGATAGACATACACCGCAGGACAGACACCCTCCTGTCCCATCTGTACAGATAGACATACACCGCAGGACAGACACCCTCCTGTCCCCTCTGTACAGATAGACATACACCACAGGACAGACACCCTCCTGTCCCCTCTGTACAGATAGACATACACCACAGGACAGACACCCTCCTGTCCCCTCTGTACAGATAGACATACACCACAGGACAGACACCCTCCTGTCCCCTCTGTACAGATAGACATACACCACAGGACAGACACCCTCCTGTCGCCTCTGTACAGATAGACATACACCACAGGACAGACACCCTCCTGTCCCCTCTGTACAGATAGACATACACCACAGGACAGACACCATCCTGTCCCCTCTGTACAGATAGACATACACCGCAGGACAGACACCCTCCTGTCCCCTCTGTACAGATAGACATACACCGCAGGACAGACACCCTCCTGTCCCCTCTGTACAGATAGACATACACCACAGGACAGACACCCTCCTGTCCCCTCTGTACAGATAGACATACACCACAGGACAGACACCCTCCTGTCCCCTCTGTACAGATAGACATACACCACAGGACAGACACCCTCCTGTCCCCTCTGTACAGATAGACATACACCGCAGGACAGACACCCTCCCGTCCCCTCTGTACAGATAGACATACACCACAGGACAGACACCCTCCTGTCCCCTCTATACAGATAGACATACACCACAGGACAGACACCCTCCTGTCCCCTCTGTACAGATAGACATACACCACAGGACAGACACCCTCCTGTCCCCTCTGTACAGATAGACATACACCACAGGACAGACACCCTCCCGTCCCCTCTGTACAGATAGACATACACCGCAGGACAGACACCCTCCCGTCCCCTCTGTACAGATAGACATACACCACAGGACAGACACCCTCCTGTCCCCTCTCTACAGATAGACATACACCACAGGACAGACACCCTCCTGTCCCCTCTGTACAGATAGACATACACCACAGGACAGACACCCTCCTGTCCCCTCTGTACAGATAGACATACACCGCAGGACAGACACCCTCCCGTCCCCTCTGTACAGATAGACATACACCGCAGGACAGACACCCTCCCGTCCCCTCTGTACAGATAGACATACACCACAGGACAGACACCCTCCCGTCCCCTCTGTACAGATAGACATACACCGCAGGACAGACACCCTCCTGTCCCCTCTGTACAGATAGACATACACCACAGGACAGACACCCTCCTGTCCCCTCTGTACAGATAGACATACACCACAGGACAGACACCCTCCTGTCCCCTCTGTACAGATAGACATACACCACAGGACAGACACCCTCCTGTCCCCTCTGTACAGATAGACATACACCACAGGACAGACACCCTCCTGTCCCCTCTGTACAGATAGACATACACCGCAGGACAGACACCCTCCCGTCCCCTCTGTACAGATAGACATACACCGCAGGACAGACACCCTCCCGTCCCCTCTGTACAGATAGACATACACCACAGGACAGACACCCTCCTGTCCTCTCTGTACAGATAGACATACACCACAGGACAGACACCCTCCCGTCCCCTCTGTACAGATAGACATACACCACAGGACAGACACCCTCCCGTCCCCTCTGTACAGATAGACATACGCCGCAGGACAGACACCCTCCTGTCCCCTCTGTACAGATAGACATACACCACAGGACAGACACCCTCCCGTCCCCTCTGTACAGATAGACATACACCACAGGACAGACACCCTCCTGTCCCCTCTGTACAGATATACATACACCACAGGACAGACACCCTCCCGTCCCCTCTGTACAGATAGACATACACCGCAGGACAGACCCCCTCCTGTCCCCTCTGTACAGATAGACATACACCACAGGACAGACACCCTCCCGTCCCCTCTGTACAGATAGACATACACCACAGGACAGACACCCTCCCGTCCCCTCTGTACAGATAGACATACACCGCAGGACAGACACCCTCCTGTCCCCTCTGTACAGACGCACATACACCACAGGACAGACACCCTCCTGTACCCTCTGTACAGATAGACATACACCACAGGACAGACACCCTCCTGTCCCCTCTGTACAGATAGACATACACCACAGGACAGACACCCTCCTGTCCCCTCTGTACAGATAGACATACACCACAGGACAGACACCCTCCTGTCCCCTCTGTACAGATAGACATACACCACAGGACAGACACCCTCCTGTCCCCTCTGTACAGATAGACATACACCGCAGGACAGACACCCTCCTGTCCCCTCTGTACAGATAGACATACACCACAGGACAGACACCCTCCTGTCCCCTCTGTACAGATAGACATACACCACAGGACAGACACCCTCCCGTCCCCTCTGTACAGATAGACATACACCGCAGGACAGACACCCTCCTGTCCCCTCTGTACAGATAGACATACACCACAGGACAGACACCCTCCTGTCCCCTCTGTACAGATAGACATACACCACAGGACAGACACCCTCCTGTCCCCTCTGTACAGATAGACATACACCACAGGACAGACACCCTCCTGTCCCCTCTGTACAGATAGACATACACCACAGGACAGACACCCTCCTGTCCCCTCTGTACAGATAGACATACACCACAGGACAGACACCCTCCCGTCCCCTCTGTACAGACGCACATACACCACAGGACAGACACCCTCCTGTCCCCTCTGTACAGATAGACATACACCACAGGACAGACACCCTCCTGTCCCCTCTGTACAGATAGACATACACCACAGGACAGACACCCTCCCGTCCCCTCTGTACAGACGCACATACACCACAGGACAGACACCCTCCCGTCCCCTCTATACAGATAGACATACACCACAGGACAGACACCCTCCTGTCCCCTCTGTACAGATAGACATACACCACAGGACAGACACCCTCCTGTCCCCTCTGTACAGATAGACATACACCACAGGACAGACACCCTCCTGTCCCCTCTGTACAGATAGACATACACCGCAGGACAGACACCCTCCTGTCCCCTCTGTACAGATAGACATACACCACAGGACAGACACCCTCCCGTCCCCTCTATACAGATAGACATACACCACAGGACAGACACCCTCCTGTCCCCTCTGTACAGATAGACATACACCGCAGGACAGACACCCTCCTGTCCCCTCTGTACAGATAGACATACACCGCAGGACAGACACCCTCCCGTCCCCTCTGTACAGATAGACATACACCACAGGACAGACACCCTCCTGTCCCCTCTGTACAGATAGACATACACCACAGGACAGACACCCTCCTGTCCCCTCTGTACAGATAGACATACACCACAGGACAGACACCCTCCTGTCCCCTCTGTACAGATAGACATACACCGCAGGACAGACACCCTCCTGTCCCCTCTGTACAGATAGACATACACCACAGGACAGACACCCTCCTGTCCCCTCTGTACAGATAGACATACACCGCAGGACAGACACCCTCCTGTCCCCTCTGTACAGATAGACATACACCACAGGACAGACACCCTCCTGTCCCCTCTGTACAGATAGACATACACCACAGGACAGACACCCTCCTGTCCTCTCTGTACAGATAGACATACACCACAGGACAGACACCCTCCTGTCCCCTCTGTACAGATAGACATACACCACAGGACAGACACCCTCCTGTCCTCTCTGTACAGATAGACATACACCACAGGACAGACACCCTCCTGTCCCCTCTGTACAGATAGACATACACCACAGGACAGACACCCTCCTGTCGCCTCTGTACAGATAGACATACACCGCAGGACAGACACCCTCCTGTCCCCTCTGTACAGATAGACATACACCACAGGACAGACACCCTCCTGTCCCCTCTGTACAGATAGACATACACCACAGGACAGACACCCTCCTGTCCCCTCTGTACAGATAGACATACACCACAGGACAGACACCCTCCTGTCCCCTCTGTACAGATAGACATACACCGCAGGACAGACACCCTCCTGTCCCCTCTGTACAGATAGACATACACCGCAGGACAGACACCCTCCTGTCCCCTCTGTACAGATAGACATACACCGCAGGACAGACACCCTCCTGTCCCATCTGCACAGATAGACATACACCACAGGACAGACCCCCTCCTGTCCCCTCTGTACAGATAGACATACACCACAGGACAGACACCCTCCTGTCCCCTCTGTACAGATAGACATACACCACAGGACAGACACCCTCCTGTCCCCTCTGTACAGATAGACATACACCACAGGACAGACACCCTCCTGTCCCCTCTGTACAGATAGACATACACCACAGGACAGACACCCTCCTGTCCCCTCTGTACAGATAGACATACACCGCAGGACAGACACCCTCCTGTCCCCTCTGTACAGATAGACATACACCGCAGGACAGACACCCTCCTGTCCCCTCTGTACAGATAGACATACACCGCAGGACAGACACCCTCCTGTCCCCTCTGTACAGATAGACATACACCACAGGACAGACACCCTCCTGTCCCCTCTGTACAGATAGACATACACCGCAGGACAGACACCCTCCTGTCCCCTCTGCACAGATAGACATACACCACAGGACAGACACCCTCCTGTCCCCTCTGTACAGATAGACATACACCGCAGGACAGACACCCTCCTGTCCCCTCTGTACAGATAGACATACACCGCAGGACAGACACCCTCCTGTCCCCTCTGTACAGATAGACATACACCACAGGACAGACACCCTCCTGTCCCCTCTGTACAGATAGACATACACCACAGGACAGACACCCTCCTGTCCCCTCTGTACAGACGCACATACACCGCAGGACAGACACCCTCCTGTCCCCTCTGTACAGATAGACATACACCACAGGACAGACACCCTCCCGTCCCCTCTGTACAGATAGACATACACCACAGGACAGACACCCTCCTGTCCCCTCTGTACAGATAGACATACACCACAGGACAGACACCCTCCCGTCCCCTCTGTACAGATAGACATACACCACAGGACAGACACCCTCCTGTCCCCTCTGTACAGATAGACATACACCACAGGACAGACACCCTCCTGTCGCCTTTGTACAGATAGACATACACCACAGGACAGACACCCTCCTGTCCCCTCTGTACAGATAGACATACACCACAGGACAGACGCCCTCCTGTCCCCTCTGTACAGATAGACATACACCGCAGGACAGACACCCTCCTGTCCCCTCTGTACAGATAGACATACACCACAGGACAGACACCCTCCTGTCCCCTCTGTACAGATAGACATACACCACAGGACAGACACCCTCCTGTCCCCTCTGTACAGATAGACATACACCGCAGGACAGACACCCTCCTGTCCCCTCTGTACAGATAGACATACACCACAGGACAGACACCCTCCTGTCCCCTCTGTACAGATAGACATACACCACAGGACAGACACCCTCCTGTCCCCTCTGTACAGATAGACATACACCACAGGACAGACACCCTCCTGTCCCCTCTGTACAGATAGACATACACCACAGGACAGACACCCTCCTGTCCCCTCTGTACAGATAGACATACACCACAGGACAGACACCCTCCCGTCCCCTCTGTACAGATAGACATACACCACAGGACAGACACCCTCCCGTCCCCTCTGTACAGATAGACATACACCACAGGACAGACACCCTCCTGTCCCCTCTGTACAGATAGACATACACCGCAGGACAGACACCCTCCTGTCCCCTCTGTACAGATAGACATACACCACAGGACAGACACCCTCCTGTCCCCTCTGTACAGATAGACATACACCACAGGACAGACACCCTCCTGTCCCCTCTGTACAGACGCACATACACCACAGGACAGACACCCTCCCGTCCTCTCTGTACAGATAGACATACACCACAGGACAGACACCCTCCTGTCCCCTCTGTACAGATAGACATACACCACAGGACAGACACCCTCCTGTCCCCTCTGTACAGATAGACATACACCACAGGACAGACACCCTCCTGTCCCCTCTGTACAGATAGACATACACCACAGGACAGACACCCTCCTGTCCCCTCTGTACAGATAGACATACACCACAGGACAGACACCCTCCTGTCCCCTCTGTACAGACGCACATACACCACAGGACAGACACCCTCCTGTCCCCTCTGTACAGATAGACATACACCACAGGACAGACACCCTCCTGTCCCCTCTGTACAGATAGACATACACCACAGGACAGACACCCTCCTGTCCCCTCTGTACAGATAGACATACACCACAGGACAGACACCCTCCTGTCCCCTCTGTACAGATAGACATACACCGCAGGACAGATACCCTCCTGTCCCCTCTGTACAGATAGACATACACCACAGGACAGACACCCTCCCGTCCCCTCTGTACAGACGCACATACACCACAGGACAGACACCCTCCTGTCCCCTCTGTACAGACGCACATACACCACAGGACAGACACCCTCCTGTCCCCTCTGTACAGACGCACATACACCACAGGACAGACACCCTCCCGTCCCCTCTGTACAGACGCACATACACCACAGGACAGACACCCTCCCGTCCCCTCTGTACAGATAGACATACACCACAGGACAGACACCCTCCTGTCCCCTCTGTACAGACGCACATACACCACAGGACAGACACCCTCCTGTCCCCTCTGTACAGATAGACATACACCACAGGACAGACACCCTCCTGTCCCCTCTGTACAGATAGACATACACCACAGGACAGACACCCTCCTGTCCCCTCTGTACAGATAGACATACACCACAGGACAGACACCCTCCTGTCCCCTCTGTACAGATAGACATACACCACAGGACAGACACCCTCCTGTCCCCTCTGTACAGATAGACATACACCACAGGACAGACACCCTCCTGTCCCCTCTGTACAGATAGACATACACCGCAGGACAGACACCCTCCTGTCCCCTCTGTACAGATAGACATACACCACAGGACAGACACCCTCCTGTCCCCTCTGTACAGATAGACATACACCACAGGACAGACACCCTCCTGTCCCCTCTGTACAGACGCACATACACCGCAGGACAGACACCCTCCTGTCCCCTCTGTACAGATAGACATACACCGCAGGACAGACACCCTCCTGTCCCCTCTGTACAGATAGACATACACCACAGGACAGACACCCTCCTGTCCCCTCTGTACAGACGCACATACACCACAGGACAGACACCCTCCTGTCCCCTCTGTACAGATAGACATACACCACAGGACAGACACCCTCCTGTCCCCTCTGTACAGACGCACATACACCACAGGACAGACACCCTCCTGTCCCCTCTGTACAGATAGACATACACCACAGGACAGACACCCTCCTGTCCCCTCTGTACAGATAGACATACACCACAGGACAGACACCCTCCCGTCCCCTCTGTACAGATAGACATACACCACAGGACAGACACCCTCCTGTCCCCTCTGTACAGATAGACATACACCGCAGGACAGACACCCTCCTGTCCCCTCTGTACAGATAGACATACACCACAGGACAGACACCCTCCTGTCCCCTCTGTACAGATAGACATACACCACAGGACAGACACCCTCCTGTCCCCTCTGTACAGATAGACATACACCACAGGACAGACACCCTCCCGTCCCCTCTGTACAGATAGACATACACCACAGGACAGACACCCTCCTGTCCCCTCTGTACAGATAGACATACACCACAGGACAGACACCCTCCTGTCCCCTCTGTACAGATAGACATACACCACAGGACAGACACCCTCCTGTCCTCTCTGTACAGATAGACATACACCACAGGACAGACACCCTCCTGTCCCCTCTGTACAGATAGACATACACCACAGGACAGACACCCTCCTGTCCCCTCTGTACAGACGCACATACACCACAGGACAGACACCCTCCTGTCCCCTCTGTACAGATAGACATACACCGCAGGACAGACACCCTCCTGTCCCCTCTGTACAGATAGACATACACCACAGGACAGACACCCTCCTGTCCCCTCTGTACAGATAGACATACACCACAGGACAGACACCCTCCTGTCCCCTCTGTACAGATAGACATACACCACAGGACAGACACCCTCCTGTCCCCTCTGTACAGATAGACATACACCGCAGGACAGACACCCTCCTGTCCCCTCTGTACAGATAGACATACACCACAGGACAGACACCCTCCTGTCCCCTCTGTACAGATAGACATACACCACAGGACAGACACCCTCCTGTCCCCTCTGTACAGATAGACATACACCACAGGACAGACACCCTCCTGTCCTCTCTGTACAGATAGACATACACCGCAGGACAGACACCCTCCTGTCCCCTCTGTACAGATAGACATACACCACAGGACAGACACCCTCCCGTCCCCTCTGTACAGATAGACATACACCACAGGACAGACACCCTCCTGTCCCCTCTGTACAGATAGACATACACCACAGGACAGACACCCTCCTGTCCCCTCTGTACAGATAGACATACACCACAGGACAGACACCCTCCCGTCCCCTCTGTACAGATAGACATACACCGCAGGACAGACACCCTCCTGTCCCCTCTGTACAGATAGACATACACCGCAGGACAGAAAAAAGTCGAAGTCCTAAACTCGCACATTCATTTAAAGATCATTTTTAAACATGAAAAATAAGGTTTTTATTTGTTTTAATAAAAATGTATTACATCAATAAAATAAATAAATGTAGTGTATGAGAATGACGCTAATGGGAGTCCTGTTATTGATTTAAAAAATAAATCAGGAACCCCACGGTATGTGAAATAGAGACACTTGTGTTTACTGGGCTTCACGTCCTACTAGCTAAATAAACACAGATAACCAGCATGTTTGGACATGAGATAACACATCCTTCCAAACGGTTTTAATTCACAAAACGGACTAAAAAGGATCAAAATGAACAATATTGATTTCAATGTTCATTTTTAACACTACATTTTTTCATGCAGAAAATACATATTATTATATAAATCGGTATTATTAATAATAATTTTATTATTAGTAGTGGTTAATAACAACAACAACAATAATAATAACAATAATATTAGTAATAATAACAATAATAATATTAGTAATAATAATAATATTAATAACAACCACACTAATATTATAATTATATGACAAGTCTGCGCTCCTGCCCTCTAACGTCCTTTTCTAGGTTACAATAACACGCCGGTCTGATCCCATTGCACTATTTGTATATGGGCGACCTCTTGTGGCTACACGTGTAACTGCAGTATGATGTCCCCCATTGGTTCAAACTTACATTGACTGGACCCAGGTACAATACCCAGGTCGGTCATTTCGGGACCTTTTCTGATTTATACAACACATTGAATTGCAGTTGGTTGTTATTTAACATTTTGAGTGGAAGTGTTGGATGAAGGCTGAGTGTCTTATCTGTAAATGTAACACAATCCCAGTAGAGGTTACTTCAAGGCTGTGATGTTACATCTCAATGTACTTATTATATTATTTACTAGTAACTTGGACGTCATAAATGATGGTATTATATGGTATCTTATCTGTCTGTTCTGACTGTCTCTGTGCCCCCTCTTTCTGCCCTCCCTCTCTGTTCCCTCAGACTGTCTCTGTGTCCTCTGTCTTTCTCTCTCTCCCACCCTCACTCTCTCTCCCACCCTCACTCTCTCTCTCTCCCACCCTCACTCTCTCTCTCTCCCACCCTCACTCTCTCTCCCACTCTCTCTCTCTCTCTCTCTCCACTCTCTCTCTCTCTCTCTCCCACTCTCTCTCTCTCCCACTCTCTCTCTCTCTCTCTCCCACTCTCTCTCTCTCTCTCTCTCTCCCACTCTCTCTCTCTCTCTCTCCCACTCTCTCTCTCTCCCACCCTCACTCTCTCTCTCTCCCACCCTCACTCTCTCTCCCACTCTCTCTCTCTCTCTCTCTCCCACTCTCTCTCTCTCTCTCTCCCACTCTCTCTCTCTCCCACTCTCTCTCTCTCTCTCTCCCACTCTCTCTCTCTCTCTCTCTCCCACTCTCTCTCTCTCTCCCACCCTCACTCTCTCTCTCTCTCTCTCTCTCTCCCACTCTCTCTCTCTCTCTCTCCCACTCTCTCTCTCTCCCACCCTCACTCTCTCTCTCTCCCACCCTCACTCTCTCTCTCTCCCACCCTCACTCTCTCTCTCTCCCACTCTCTCTCTCTCTCTCTCTCCCACTCTCTCTCTCTCTCTCTCTCTCCCACTCTCTCTCTCTCTCTCTCCCACTCTCTCTCTCTCCCACCCTCACTCTCTCTCTCTCCCACTCTCTCTCCTCTCTCTCTCCCCACTCTCTCCTCTCTCTCTCTCCCACTCTCTCTCTCTCCCACCCTCACTCTCTCTCTCTCCCACCCTCACTCTCTCTCTCTCCCACCCTCACTCTCTCTCTCTCCCACTCTCTCTCTCTCCCACCCTCACTCACTCTCTCTCCCACCCTCACTCACTCACTCTCTCTCCCACCCTCACTCTCTCTCTCTCCCACCCTCACTCTCTCTCTCTCCCACCCTCACTCTCTCTCTCTCCCACTCTCTCTCCCACCCTCACTCTCTCTCCCACCCTCACTCTCTCTCTCCCACCCTCACTCTCTCTGTCTCCCACCCTCACTCTCTCTCTCTCCCACCCTCACTCTCTCTCCCACCCTCACTCTCTCTCCCACCCTCACTCTCTCTCCCACCCTCACTCTCTCTCCCACCCTCACTCTCTCTCCCACCCTCACTCTCTCTCTCTCCCACCCTCACTCTCTCTCTCTCCCACCCTCACTCTCTCTCTCTCTCTCCCTCACTCTCTCTCTCTCCCACCCTCACTCTCTCTCTCTCCCACCCTCACTCTCTCTCTCTCCCACCCTCACTCTCTCTCTCTCCAACTCTCTCTCTCTCCCACCCTCACTCTCTCTCTCTCCCACTCTCTCTCTCTCCCACCCTCACTCTCTCTCCCACCCTCACTCTCTCTCCCACCCTCACTCTCTCTCCCACCCTCACTCTCTCTCCCACCCTCACTCTCTCTCCCACCCTCACTCTCTCTCTCCCACCCTCACTCTCTCTCTCTCCCACTCTCTCTCTCTCTCCCACCCTCACTCTCTCTCCCACCCTCACTCTCTCTCCCACCCTCACTCTCTCTCCCACCCTCACTCTCTCTCTCTCCCACCCTCACTCTCTCTCTCTCCCACCCTCACTCTCTCTCTCTCCCACCCTCACTCTCTCTCTCTCCCACCCTCACTCTCTCTCTCTCCCACCCTCACTCTCTCTCTCTCCCACCCTCACTCACTCTCTCTCCCACCCTCACTCTCTCTCTCTCCCACCCTCACTCTCTCTCTCTCCCACCCTCACTCTCTCTCTCTCCAACTCTCTCTCTCTCCCACCCTCACTCTCTCTCTCCCACCCTCACTCTCTCTCCCACCCTCACTCTCTCTCCCACCCTCACTCTCTCTCCCACCCTCACTCTCTCTCCCACCCTCACTCTCTCTCCCACCCTCACTCTCTCTCTTATCCAGCACGATACTCATACGTGTTAATAATAACCAATTAAAATGATATTTATTTACATGTGTACTTTTTGATTTCGGTGTCACTCTCTCTTAGAC
>CM050164.1:469510233-469542733 GCA_027410445.1 Discoglossus pictus
AATGGAAAGTTTCCCAATGAGGGGATTTCATTACATTCCAGATTCAGAGAGATTAAGGAAACTGTAACGAGAAAAGGAACAAAGATTAGCTATATGGATAGGAACGGACTGATAGATACTGATAGCATGTGGTAAGGATAAGCACAAATATATGTAGTAATAGGAGTACTCTAGAGGGGGACATAGTGGTGGGTGGCTGTAGAGAGTTGGGCGTCCAGCTACTCCATTTCAAGCCCTATCATATACTCCCTACATATATATATAAATTATTTTTATAACCGAAGAGTACTGTGTATGCTTTTTTTACGTTCTTTTTAACTTTTTTTTTGAGCTGTCAATAACTTTATAACTTCCCAAGGATTTGCCATATGAGGGAAGATATTATGAGATGCCAATATAGTAACTTGAGATATACACTACTATTTTTTAGAGGGGGACATCTCGAGCCATTATAGTTTTTTATTAAAGAATAAATTAAAGAAGAGATCGATGTCCCCCACTAGAGTACTCCTTGTTACTACATATATTTGTGCTTATCAGTAGCTATCAGCCAGTTCCTATCCATATAGCTAATTTTTGTTCCTTTTCTTGTTACTATTACGATCAATCAATTTATAGGTTTTAGGCCCCAGGGAACTGTTCTATAGTGATATATATAGACAATAAGAATAAGGAAACTGCATAAAAAGAATATTGTGATAGGAACCGGTCCTTCAAGTCTTTTGTTCTCGTCCTATTTATGAAAACCTGTAGTTTTATATTTGTAACCTCGGCTGTGTCATTTATATAAAAGACTCTGTCACCCCAAAAATTATTTTTAGGTAATTGCTAGAGTATGAAAAACTGTCTACAAGTTGTGTTATCCATTTTTTTCTAAAATTAATAATTCCTGGTCCATTTAATATTGTTATTGTTTATATGCAAATGAGCAGCCCACATATTTTTTGTCTGTCTTGGTGGTGGCCAAAATAAAGGCCTGCAATGTTATCTGGTAGCTAGACCCAACTCCCACCCTTCTAAAGTACTCTGAGCCACACATGAGCACGCTGAGCAGCACATTATTATACAGAGCCACATATTGTTATACAGAGCCACACATTAGCATACAGAGCAGCACATTATTATACAGAGCCACATATTAGTATACTGAGCAGCACATTATTATACTGACCCACACATTAGCATACTGAGCCGCACATTATTATACTGAGCCGCACATTAACAAATTGAGCCGCACATTATAACACTGAGCAGTGCATTAGCACACAGACGCACAATAGCACACCGAGCTGCACGTTAGCATGCAGGAGGCGCACGTTAGCATGCAGGAGCCGCACATTAGCATGCTGGGCCGCATATTAGCATACTGAGCAGCACAATATTACACTTAGCCGCAAATTATTATACCGAGCTGCACATTAGCACACTGAGACGCACATTAGCATACTGAGCCCACACATTAGCATACTGAGCCGCACATTAGCACACGGAGACACACATTAGCATACTGAGCCGGCACATTAGAAAACTGAGCCCGTACACTGGGCTTCACCTTAGCACGCTGAGCCGCACATCAGCATGCAGGAGCCACACATCAGCATGCTGGTCCGCATATTAGCACAATGAGCTGCACATTAGCATGCAGGAGCCGCACATTAGCAAGCTGAGACGCACATCAGCATGCAGGAGCCACACATCAGCATGCTGGGCCGCATATTAGCACAATGAGCTGCACATTAGCATGCAGGAGCCGCACATTAGCAAGCTGAGACGCACATTAGCACGCTGAGACGCACATTAGCACGCTGAGACGCACATTAGCACGCTGAGACGAACATTAGCATTCAGGAGCCGCACATTAGCATTCAGGAGCCGCACATTAGCATGCAGGAGCCGCACATTAGCATTCAGGAGCCGCACATTAGCATGCTGAGCCGCACATTAGCATGCTGAGCCGCACATTAGCACGCTGAGCCGCACATTAGCACGCTGAGCCGCACATTAGCATGCTGAGCCACATATTAGCACTCAGGAGCCGCACATTAGCATTCAGGAGCCGCACATTAGCATTCAGGAGCCGCACATTAGCACGCTTTAGCATACTGAGCCGCATATTAGCACGCTAAGCCGCACATTAGCACGCTGAGCCGCACATTAGCATGCTGAGCCGCACATTAGCACGCTGAGCTGCACATTAGCATACTGACCCGCACATTAGCACGCCGAGCCGCACATTAGCATGCAGGAGCCGCACATTAGCACGCTGAGCCGCACATTAGCATGCAGCAGCAGCAAAATTATTACTGAAAAATTCTGAGAAATTATTTACTGCAGAGAAAAACACCTCGTACAATATAGGCACATATTTTATGCTCTTTAAAAGGAAATCTTCTCCCCGTTGGCGTGTTAGTGTCGCTTAAAGTCAACGTTTCACATATTTTGCAAACCTAATATTATGGACAGGCCTATAAAGGTATAAGTTGTATCCATGAAAGACATTTTCACCCAATTGTATAAAGTTCTCATGTTTTTACATTTTCCTTGCACATATTTAGGGGTGTCACTGGGTGAGGTGAGTGGGCAGCAGGCTGGGAATAACCTGTGATTCTCCATATTGCATCATCATATTGCACGGTTAGCAGCTTCACACTTATGTGGGGTTGGCTCCTGCACCACATTATTCAAACTGATAGGAAGCTTCTGGTTGGCATTATAAAATGCAACATGGAGAATCACAGTGACCCGCTGAAAATAGGGGGATGCAGAGAGTCCAACATGGCAAGATGGGACTGGACGTGCCAGGTAGTGTCCTAGCCAATCAGGGCAACATCTCATTTGCATGATGCATCAAGCTGCAGAGAGATGGCCACTGATTGGCTAGTGTAAGCACAGGTACATCAATCATAAAGCTTGTTTTTAATTCAGAAAAATGTATGTGGCTGCTTCTACTGGGCCCTGGAGGCATCCATGATACTTTTAGTGAAGGTTGTATGTTGTGTGAGTGCGGGTTATGTAGCTTCTGGACATGAGCGGATACATTACTACGAGACGTTCTGTAAGAAGAACATGAGGTACTACTGGATTTGGGGGTACCAGGACAGGTGTGGGAGGTCCAGGGGTGTCGGGCAGATTTTATACTTCAAATACTTTATATGGACAGCAGTTTCTTTTTATTTCCCTCACTTGGTTTCAGAACGAAGCCACAGAGCACAGGTTATATATTAAACAATAATGGAAAAGCTAAAAATCAGCATTTATCATTTTCTTCTCATGGGCTCCTGTCTGCTGCTTCCTGTATTGTACAAGAGGATTACTCAGCTGAGTAAGGAGTATGGCTGTGTGTACAGAGTGTGCAAATACTGAGCAATACTGGGATTACCGAGGAAGAAGTCACAGCCGAGGGCCAGAACGTCTAAACTGGCAAGCGCTCACAGAACAACACTGAGGTCTATGAGGTTACCCCAAAGAGGGTCACAAGGTCTTGGATCCGTATGCACCACAAGGCAATCCAGTAATGGCGGTCACAGCTTGCGTAATGCGCCCTACTTATAGGGAAGACGCCCTTGACATCTTGGGAGATGACTGGGAGCTGGTTTTGTCCATAAAGGGTCGGTCACCCCAAGTCAAGTTGTTATTTTTTTTAGGTAATTCTTTAAGAGCGTAAAAAAGAGTATTAGTCATTTTAAAAAAAAGTGGATTATTCCAGAGAGATTCATTATTATTTGTGCTGCATTTTCCCACAATACTAGGGCTATAGAGATGCTGGAGTAATGTTAATATTTTTAGTAATTATTCCATTCTCATTTTTATTTTTCATGTGTAATAAGCAGTTGTGTATTTGGCACCTGTTACTAACATAGCACATGTGGGTGTACCCCTTGGTCTAACACAGAGGGCACATAGAACATATATGTACACATGTAGGCTGTATGATTTCCACAGTCTCCAGCCCAGTTATGAGAAGTTACAGCAGGAGCTCTTACCCCATATCCTGAGATGTGACAAACCAAACAGGTCCTCCTCTGAGCATGCCCAGGGCGTGAGATACACCAAGACCTCCAGATAAGGGCAACACAACAAGACATCTCAAGACATCAAGAGAAGGGCAACACAACAAGACATCCCGAGACATCAAGAGAAGGACAACACAACAAGACATCCCGAGACCTCAAGAGAGGGGCAATGCATGGAGACATCCCAAGACCTCAAGAGAAGGGCAATGCATGGAGACATCCCAAGACCTCAAGAGAAGGGCAATGCATGGAGACATCCCGAGACCTCAAGAGAAGGGCAATGCAACGGGAACACCCCGAGACCTCAAGAGAAGGGCAATGCATGGAGACATCCCGAGACCTCATTAGAAGGGCAATGCATGGAGGCATCCTGAGACCTCAAGAGAAGGGCAATGCAACAGGAATTCCCAAGACCTCAAGAGAATGGCAATGCATGGAGACATCCCGAGACCTCAAGAGAAGGGCAATGCAGCAGGAACACCCCGAGACCTCAAAAGAAGGGCAGTGCAATGGGAATTCCCAAGACCTCAAGAGAATGGCAATGCATGGAGACATCCAGAGACCTCAAGAGAAGGGCAATGCAGCAGGAACACCCCGAGACCTCAAAAGAAGGGCAGTGCAATGGGAATTCCCAAGACCTCAAGAGAATGGCAATGCATGGAGACATCCCGAGACCTCAAGAGATGGGCAATGCATCGGGAATTCCCAAGACCTCAAGAGAAGGGCAATGCATGGAGACATCCCGAGACCTCAAGAGAAGGGCAATGCAGCAGGAACACCCCGAGACCTCAAGAGAAGGGCAATGCATGGAGACATCCCGAAACCTCAAGAGAAGGGCAATGCATGGAGGCATCCCAAGACCTCAAGAGAAGGGCAATGCAACGGGGACTTCCCAAGACCTCAAGAGAAGGGCAATGCATGGAGACATCCCAAGACCTCAAGAGAAGGGCAATGCAACGGGGACTTCCCAAGACCTCAAGAGAAGGGCAATGCATGGAGACATCCCAAGACCTCAAGAGAAGGGCAATGCAACGGGAATTCCCAAGACCTCAAGAGAAGGGCAATGCATGGAGACATCCCGAGATCTCAAGAGAAGGGCAATGCAGCTAGGACATTTCGAGACCTCACGATACGGGCAATGTATCAAGACATCCCAAGACCTCAAGAGAAGGGCAATGCAGCTAGGACCTTTTGAGACCTCACGATAAGGGCAATGCATCAAGACATCCCAAGATTACAGTTTGCTTGTCTATCTCTGTAGTGGCCAAAATAAAGACCCCAAATATTATCAGGTAGTTCAATCCCTCTTCCACTCTTATCCAGCATACTGAGCCACAAAATCAATGCAAAATATTTCAGAAATTACTTACTGTAGAGAAAAACTGTTAGTAAAACGTATAGCCAGTTTGTAATGTTTTTTTAAATTAAATCAACTTCCTGTTGGAGTGACGAGACCCTTTAAACATGGACATGTCATACATCTATTGTTTTAAAAGGAAAATAATAAGTATTGTTGCCTCTGCCAGACCCTGGACACTAACACAGCAAGTCAGAGGGGAATATATATTCCTAGGGAGCGCGGCGCAACTAATAAACGTCTCCTGAGCCTGTGATTGTGCAGGGGGAGGTGTCAAATTCAGCAAGTAATCCATAACAAGGAATTGATGAAACAAAAATATGGAGATTTTTAAAAAACATAAAAAAATGTATTTTCTCCAAAAATATTATTATGTGCAAAGTTACTAATGTTCCTGTGTATTATACGGCCTCAGAGCATTGCTCATGTATTCAGCATTATTCTGCAGATCATCATGTGCTGCAGGTGGCCAAAGATCAGGTCAGATTTGTCGTAATAAAACTGGACAATGCGCCAAAAAGGAAGCTGGCTCCTAAATACGGCCGACTCCCATCTGGTAAATATATAAATGCAACAGGGAAGAAAACAGGAACAGCCTTAAGGGAAACCCCCGGCGAATCTGCCAACCCTACAAGGACAGGCTTAAAGGGACATGGAAGGTCCCGGGTGTTACTAGGTATATAATATATATGTGTATCAATTTACTGACATGTACTTTATTCTGGGATATGGGTTCCCTGGTGGTCCAGTGGTTAGGATTTCGTACATTCACCGCTGTGACCTGGGTTCGAGTCAGGTCAGGGAACCCTGATGCCATGCAGGGTTGGACCTGGTCAGTACTTGGATGAGAGACCACCTAGAAATACCGTGAGCTGTATGCTGTGGCCCACTGGAGAAGGAACTGACAACCCACTCCAGTATCTCTTCCATGAAAGCCAAGTGGATCAGCATGACCGTGGACATAAAAATGTACCAGTCCAGGGTCACAGAGTCGGACACGACTGAACGACACAACAACAATAAAATGATTTGTACATTTTCACTTGCCCTTTATAAATTCTAATTTCTCATAACAGCCTACTGAAAATAGTGATTTTTATAAGGTCATCGGTTCTTTCCCTATAAATGTTATTAGGCTCTACCACATGATATAACACATTTGCAGACACAGGGACCCAGCGGCCAGTAAACAGGATGTAAGTGTTATATCTATTTGTATCTTGACACACATTGCAGATAGAAGTAAATATTTTTCCTGCATAGAAACGTAACTATTATACTTAATTGTCTCCATCTCAATGTCCTGTACAATGTACACTTCAGATTCTCATGTAGGGTGCCATGTTTCACACCTGTTACCTAAGGCCACACCTACAGCAGGGCGTGCTTCACATTACCAGAGGCTGCTGCTTGCAGACACACAGCTTGTCACCGTCTGCTTGCTAGCCGTATTATACTGGATGTCTGAAGCCCTTCCCTCGTGTGGCTTAAGGTCACAGCTGTGAATCATGGCATGCTAAATGAGAGAGAAGAAAAACAGAGGTGGCCCTGTGAGGCAAACAAACACCTTGACATCAGGGACTTACTGTAACATTTTATATTTATCTCATATAACGAGGAGACTTCAGGAAATACAATTATTTACTTTTTATTCTTACCGCAGCCCGATTCATGATTTGTCTTCATAGAGATACAGCCAGCAGCAGAGTACTGCTGGTGCAGGCGGTGCAAAGCACTGGGGGCCACAGGAGGGTAGAGGCGCTCTGCTACCTGAAGTAAAGAAGGACCCCCTACAGTCAGCAGGTATTAGTGTGACTGCCAATTAGTCAACGAGCTGCTTGTCTTAATCACACAAGGACTACAAAGTCCAACACTCCTTGTGAGTAATATGGGAGGATTATAAGAGGTCACTGAGCAGGAAATAAGAGGAACGGTAACACCTTGGGGAGAATTCTGATAAATAGAGAAATAATTACCACACACACACTATATATATATATATATCACATATATAGTTGTGAGCGTGTGGTTTGTTGTTAATGCTGAATCGCTAGATCATCCACACCCCCGTACCATATACACAATCGCCGCCATTTTACAACACTAACTTACACAATGCGGAGCTGCACAGCTACACTAACGGCTTCCCCTGGCGCACGCAGCCTATTTACACTACACACTGCACACATTGCTGACACTTACACCTCAGCTCCACAACACTGCAAATCTACATTGTATGCTGCAGGAACATCAAAACCGATTGTCAGCTCTTCAGCCCAATGCTTCCTGCATATATTACTTACAAATAGGTAAAGTATATTCATTTATTATTGTATTAATTATTTTACTACCATACACAAACAAATAGACACAAAAACACAATAAACACAACACCCAGTCACCGCGCGTCTCCCCAAACAGCATTACCTGAATCTCTTCCATATATAGGAAAGCATTTAAGGGCCAAAATAATTGCACAATAAGTTTGCAATAGAGGTTGCAAAGCTTTGCACGATCGTGTACTCTGCGCCACGTACTAAAGAATACAACGTGAGGGGGGAAAGAAGGAAATAAATCATTTAGATGCAGTTCCTCATAAGACAGGACATGAAAACGGGGTCAAAAGGTTACTTTCTAACTATAATCTGTGGATGTGAATTTCATTAATGATGAATGCATCCGCTAGACTCATCTACCATACTAAACGCTCAGTGTCCGCAGCGCCGCTCTGGCAGGCACTCCACTGGCTTCCCATAGCGTCTAGAATACAATCATGACCCTAACATATAAAGCCCTCCACAATAGTGCACCCTCCTACATCTCTGCTCTCATCCCAAAATACACTCCCACCCGCCCTCTTCGCTCTGCTAATGACCTTCTTCTCTTCTCCTCTCTCATCACCTCCTCTCACTCCTGCCTTCATGACTTTTTTCGTGTTGCCCCTATTCTTTGGAACTCCTTACCTCGCTCCACCAGACTATCTTCCTGCCTCAAATCCTTCAAAATCTCTTTAAAAACACATCTATTCAAAAAAGCCCATCATCTTTAGTCTCTTCATTCACTATGCATCTCTCATTCTCCTGTACCACATCCTTTAGAATGTAAGTTTGCGAGTTTTTAATCTTGTGAGGTGCTTTAGGGAAAGCTCTGTGTATATCTGATTGAAAGCTCAATAACAGGGTCTTCCATTATTTTCATTGTGGGGTATTGTTTATACTTGTATCTAACCCCTGTATTGCGCTGCAGAATATGTTGGCGCGTTATAAATAAAGGATAATAATAATAATACACACAGACACAAACCTAATTAAGCAGGAAAAAAGTAAAACAGAGAGTCTTTAATTAGCAAAATAAATTACGATGACTCTGCAGGACTCTGGAAGGATCTATGATAGGTTGCTGGATCCTGCTTCTGAATCAGTGAGTGGGAACGGTGTGGTGTCAATTTCAATCTTATCTAAATTATCTTATCAAAGACCCTGGGTTCCTTGGAAATATTTTAGTCTCATATAAAGTTTACAAGCACTTGACATTTGCCTGGTTATACGCCATTTTAGGCAGAAATTAAGTCATGTTTATATCAGACATACAAATTACATATATGTATCCACACCCCCAGAGGTGCTTACATAGGCACCCGGTACTAACCAATAGAAACCCTGCATTCAAGTACGTCTTTTAACCCTATACTAATCTTCAAGCCAACAACAGCAGCATAGAGCAGACACCCAGATTAGAGCTGCCTGAGCTCCTTTTTGCTTCCTTCAGGAGATTAAAAAAAGACTACATCTCCCATGATGCTTTGCTGCACACTGACCTCCCAGGCATTGGCCACAATGAATTATGAATTTATGCTAATTTAGCTTGGGTTTTCAGGGCCTTCCCTTCTCGAAATCAACTGCCAGAAACTGAAGGAATTTTGGCAACAATAGGGTAAGTTTATTAATGTTTATTTTGGGATATTTTCATGCAAACAATTGTCTCCCACTACTGATTCTCCTATCAGATGCTTCATAATCCTGGAAACTGAGATATGCAGTATTATTATAGGCAAGTACCCAACATATTACATACAGTGGATATAAAAAGTCTATACACCCCTGTTAAAATATCAGGTTTCTGTGCTACAATAAAATTAGATAAATCATTTCAGAACTTTTTCCACCTTTAATGTGACCTATAAACTGTACAACTCAATTGAAAAACAAACTGAAATCTTTTAGGTGGAGGGAAGAAAAATAAAAAATAAAAATAATGTGGTTGCATAAGTCTGCACACCCTCTTATAACTGGGGATGTAGCTGTGTTCAGAATTAAGCAATCACATTCCAAATCATGTTAAATAGGAGTCAGCATACACCTGCCATTATTTAAAGTGCCTCTGATTAACCCCAAATAAAGTTCAGCTGCCCTAGTTGGTCTTTCCTGAAATTTTCTTTGTCGCATCCCACAGCAAAAGCCATGGTCCATAGAGAGCTTCCAAAGCATCAGAGGGATCTCATTGTTAAAAGGTATCAGTCAGGAGAAGGGTACAAAAGAATTTCCAAGGCATTAGATATACCATGGAACACAGTGAAGACAGTCATCATCAAGTGGAGAAAATATGACAGTGACATTACCAAGAACTGGAGCTCCCTCCAAAATTGATGAAAAGGCGAGAAGAAAACTGGTCTGGAAGGCTACCAAGAGGCCTACAGCAACATTAGAGGAGTTGCAGGAATATCTGGCAAGTACTGGCTGTGTGGTACATGTGACAACAATCTCCCGTATTCTTCATATGTCTGGGCTATGGGGTAGAGTGGCAAGACGAAAGCCTTTTCTTACAAAGAAAAACATACAAGCCAGGCTACATTTTGCAAAAACACATCTGAAGTCTCCCAAAAGCATGTGGGAAAAGGTGCTATGGTCTGTTGAACTTTTTGGCCATAATTCCAAAAGATATGTTTGGCACAAAAACAACACTGCACATCACCAAAAGAACACCATACCCACAGTGAAGCATGGCGGTGGCAGCATCATACTTTGGGGCTGTTTTTCTTCAGCTGGAACTGGGGCCTTAGTTAAGATAGAGGGAATTAGGAACAGTACCAAATACCAGTCAATATTGGCACAAAACCTTCAGGCTTCTGCTAGAAATCTGAACATGAAGAGGAACTTCATCTTTCAGCATGACAACGACCCAAAGCATACATCCAAACCAACAAAGGAATGGCTTCACCAGAAGAAGATTAAAGTTTTGGAATGGCCCAGCCAAAGCCCAGACCTGAATCCAATAGAAAATCTGTGGGGTGATCTGAAGAGGGCTGTGCCCAGGAGATGCCCTCGCAATCTGACAGATTTGGAGTGTTTTTGCAAAGAAGAGTGGGCAAATCTTGCCAAGTCAAAATGTGCCATGCTGATAGACTCATACCCAAAAAGACTGAGTGCTGTAATAAAATCACAAGGTGCTTCAACAAAGTATTAGTTTAAGGGTATGCATACTTATGCAACCATATTATTTTATTTTTATATTTTTCCCTTCCCTCTACCTAAAAGATTTCAGTTTGTTTTTCAATTGAGTTGTACAGTTTATAGGTCACATTAAAGGTGGAAAAAGTTCTGAAATGATTTATCTTTGTCTCATTTTTTTACAGCACAGAAACCTGACATTTCAACAGGGGTGTGTAGACTTTTTATATCCACTGTATATATATACAGCTGATTAATTACAATTAAACAGAGAGGGAACGCAACCAGTTTGGAATCACTATCATTTTTAACCACATACACATTTTAGGGGGTTATCGTATAATTTAGCCAATTCTGTGAATTATTACATGAAAATGAAGGCGATTTGCACCAACATCACAAATCAACTGGACCCTCAGGACCAGCGCTGGGTATCAGAGATCGCACAAAATAATTATTAGTCACGTCAGATGCAATTTAGAGAGCATTATCATAAAGGTTGGACAGAGCTGCTGTGATTGGCTTTACAAATACGTTTTGTGCCCACTCCAATTATGGAAAACCGGTATAAGCAAAAGGAA
This sequence comes from Discoglossus pictus, assembly GCA_027410445.1. Lineage (NCBI taxonomy): Eukaryota > Metazoa > Chordata > Amphibia > Anura > Alytidae > Discoglossus > Discoglossus pictus. The sequence goes on from CM050164.1 coordinate 469,521,632, forward strand.
TAACCTCAAGTCAAGAATAACCCGATGCTGCGTTATACAGACAGCGGACAAGCGGCGTCTGCTCAGTAACGCATGTAATGCATATTCTATGTACGTATATATGTACGCGTTTTCTTTTTTTAAATTTATTAAATAAAAGGTCCCAGTGCACAATAAATGGATTTTAATATTTTACTGCTCTGGGGGCTTTGATATAGCTACACAGGGGTTATCTGCCAATGAGACGTCATATCACAATATGCTCTGCAGGTTACAAGGACCCCTACACATTGTTGTACTAGCTGATGTTCTCTCTAGTAAACCATCCCTGTGATATTCAGCTTTCAGGTTATGCGAATACGCTGAGGATCTCAGAAATTATTTACTTTAGAATAAAATGGCATGCACAATTTATAAGTACTTAATTCTCTTTAATAATAGATGCTTGATTATAAGGTGGAAGAGCCTCTTTAATTGCTGAGAAATAGCGGATTCTGGATTATAATTACTAAATACAGGTAAATACACAGCAGAGCTTGTTGGGAGTACTGAAATAATGTTATCAGTAAAAGTACTCCTCCTTACTTACACACACACTAAAAATACTTTGTAGTACTACATGTGTAAGTTTAAAGGGAAGTGGCGCTTAAAATAAGTTTCATATATATTAAAGGTCACTCCTACACAATAGTTTGCTAGTTACTCCATCATGTTTATAAAAAGTGGAGGCTGACATTTAATTTTTATCTGATTGGGTCAATAGTTCAAGAGCCAGCTCAAGCTGCAGACTGTGGCTATTACAATCATGTTCTGTGTCACCTACCAGAGATCTTACAGCAAGGCACGTGCTAGAACTGCTACACATCTAGGTATAGGGAGTGTGTGTGTATGTAGCGCTGATGTCGGCGCCGCACCTAACCCCTCTAACCTCTGGTCCTACCTGCTCTTGCATCGTTACCCACATACATTTCCCTATGCAGATATACAGAGCTCTTATCCCATTCCTCCCTCACACAGAGCTCTGGTACCAGTACACATGGTGTCAGCCCAATGATTTGAGATCACCATGATGAGAGCAAGGCACTGCGAGCGAGTCAAGCTCACTGCTAGGCTCCCTGTATTAACCCACACAGTGCCAGGCTTGCTCTATTATCCCCTACACACAGAACTAACCCCTCTAACCCTAAGGCCCCCTAAGCCTAACCCCAAGACCCCATAAGCCTAACCCCTCTAACCCTAAGCCTAACCCCTCTAACCCTAAGACCCCCTTAGCCTAAGCCTAACCCCTCTAACCCTAAGACCCCTAAGCCTAACCCCTCTAACCCTAAGACCCCCTAAGCCTAACACTAACCTGTAACCCAAAACACCCCTAAGGCCACCTTACCTCCAGAGCGCAGTTGTCAGAGTGCGCTATTATCATGTGCGCAGTAGTTAGTGCGCCCATTTGTTGGCGCTCGCTGTTTTTACAGGACACATATATATATATATATATATATATATATATATATATATATATATATATATATATATATATATATATATATATATAATCCACTACACGAGGAACCGGCCTCACGCTGATGAGAGGCAATAGCTTGAGTATAATCCAACCTTAGCTTTGCTCATAGCTGTTCGATATGGTGGGCAAATGCTTAAGGAAAGCCATGTTGGATATGGTTATGGAGCCTTTGTGGGCACATTTGCATGTCCCTGCCAAGGTTCCCAGAATGCAGTGTAATAACCGTATTTCTCAGAATTCTGGGCATGAAACACGTTTAGACCTTTAAATATGAACACAAATGTACTATTTATTTACTGTATATATATATATATATATATATATATATATATATATATATATATATATATATATATATATATTGTCTACCTGGTCTACATGTTTGTCTACATGTTTAAATTTAGAAATTCTCAAATTAAAATTGTATAATGACCCCCCACAGGTGATATATAAATAAAACAAGCTAAGCAAAGGGTAAACATTACGGGGTTTAAGACATAACCCAAGGATCAGTAGCCTTAGAAGTGACTATAAAGAGCGCTATAAAGATAACACAATCACTACACAATTTGTGTGATAAAAAATACCTTAAAGGAATATGTAAATGAGCTGAATTATGAATGCATCTGAGAATTAGTAGTGTATGAAAACATTTTGTTGCATGAAAACATCCTTTGAAGTTAGCAAAATTTCCTATATTTTTTGGCATTTGCATTTTATCGTGTACACCCCTAGAAAACTCCACCTAAATTAGCATAACATTCAAATTCAGAATCATGCTAATACATTGTATCATTAATCACCTCAGTGGCTTCTGTCATGTGTTCAGTACATGAACTGCAACAGTTACTTCCTGTGCACTGTACCAGAAAGGTCAAAATATGTATCTTGCTGTATTTCCTGTGGGTACACTGCTGTATTTCCTGTGAGTACCCAGCTTATGTAAGCGTCCTGTGGGTGTGAACAGCTGGATTTGACTTTTGTGCAAATAACTTTGTAAGTAAACTGAACTTTTCTATATAACGAACGTTTTCATACACTACTAATTCTCCTCTATCAGATGCATTCATAATCCACTCACTTACATATACCTTTAACAAATCCCTTCTTACATGGAACCCTCTGCCAAGGACGAGACTAGACCAATGGCCTCATCAAAATAATCTGGGAGACCCCTATACACCCCACAGGGGTCAATCAAAATGTGTGATCAAATCAACTTTCTATACAAATAATCAAATAAATCAACAGAAGTGCAGATAACAGAGAATCAAACTTTTTTTGTTGTGGTTCTGGTGCTTTGCACCTGCTGCACCAGCATCACCATTTTAGGACCAGCACTGACGGATGAGGAGAGTCCAACACTACCCAGACCACTATCAATATTCATTCATGAAAATCATTTCTGGGGCTAAATGTATATATATTATTACTAAATAAGTGAAAGTTTAGGGGCTCAATCTGGGGGATCAAAAAAATATTCGGGGTCTCAGCGGTGGTCCTGATGGAAGGTGCGGACCCCCTGGGTTTTTAGTCGCCCCCCCAATCCCTGCTAAATACACAACATCCTGTTACAGATACATTGTATCATCAGAATGATTTATTAGATTCAAATTAAGAAACATTTGAACTGGGAAATGACCCGTCTTAAGGTCATTATTAATTACCCCTCATTACTTCTTTTAATATAAAATGAAGTGCTCTGTGCTGCTGCCCCCTCCTTGCCCCATGGGGGGTATGTAGGGGTCATAAGCCGGGTCACTGGAGTAAATCAGACAGACTTATAATTAGCATTCCCGTTATGAAGGCTCCCTTGTGCTGGGAACAAAAGTACTGATTCTTACTACAAGAAATGCTATAAATATACTAGTACTGGATGTACAAACTGCTGACTGTGCTCCTTAAAGGCACGGAGCCGCAATATTGTCTATTTTGAATCAAGTCGGTTTTCTATTAAAATGGAGTGATCTTAAGTACAGAAAATACATGTTTCTGCAGTAGCTTCATATCCCTTAATATGAACATCGAGGAAGTACACTGATAAAGGAATAGATTAAAAAGTAAAATACAGTGGTTATTAAGAACTATTATACGAGACCTATCCTGTTATGTGCACGCACTGGAAGCGCACCGCCGACGTCCCAATGTAGCTGTCTCTAAGTGGCCGGTAAGTGGTTGGAGGTTAGGTTTAGAGGGTTAGGGCCGGTAAGGGGTGTAGGGGATCAGGGGCTTAGGGTTAGGAAGTTACTTTTAGGGAGTTAGGCTAAAAGGTTTCTGAGGTTTGGTTTGGGGACGGAAATGGATGTAGGGGGTTAGGGCTTAGGGACGATAAGTGGTGTAGGGGGTTAGGGCCAGCAAGGGGTGTAGGGAGTTAGGGTTAAGGACTTAGGGTTAGGTTTAGGGACGGTAACTGATGTAGGGGTTAGGGATAGGGCTGGCAAGGTTTGTAGGGGGTTACTGTTAGGGGCGGAGGGAGTACATCGGGTCAAGAAACACGAGCGGCCGGGAACCAGGAGGCTTCCCATGCCGTGCGTGCACATAACAGGATAGATCCATTATATGTATTATAATAATGGTTACAAGTAATTACAGGGGGGGGCTGTTTTTATACCTGTAGAGGAGATGGCTTGAATGTAGAAAACTATTCAGCTGCTAAAAAAAGGAACTAATCCTTATTACCACTGTGCCTGGCTAATGCAAATTTACTGATCATAAGAGCGCTAGGACCTATCCTGTTATGGTAGCGCAACACAAGGCAGCAGCAGTGGCGGTGCGCATCTGGTAGGTGGCGCTGCTGATATTCCGGTGCCATATCAAGGCTTATGTAAACTGTTAGGGTGAGGGCTGGGGTTTGGGTTAGTTCAAGGGTTAGGCTAACATTATAAGCTTAGAACTTCTCTCACATAATCGGCAGCGCTGCAAAATATCGCCAGCGCCATCTAGCGGTTGGAGGCCGCACTACAGCGGCAGACCTGTCCCTACACCATAACAGGATAGATCCGAGCGCTATATAGTGATACTGAGTAAATTAGCACTTTGACCTGTATGATTAGGACTCTTTACAGTAAATAGTTTTAGGTTCTTTATTTAAGAGAAAGGACGCACGTGATCGAATAACTTAGCATTTTGCATCATTATATGCTCTATGTACCTGCGCCATCTTGGTATATGGTTTATGGTTTCAATAAGATGCTTAGTATTTTAATATATGTCTTAAATAAAAGTTAAGTTTTATTTTATTTGGCTTTGACCCCATAGTCTAGGAGTGCACCATACTAACGACTTTCTCACTACATATCCTAGCTAATAAAAATCAGTCCACAGGGTGTCTTGATAGCAGCTCTAATATAGTAATGGCTGCCACTAGTAACGAATAATTACATCAATATTTAAGAAATTAAAAGGCAGGTTTAGCTTTAAATAAAAAAAAAAAAGCTCAACCAGGGCCATCCAGTAAAGAATTACTTACATCTCAAAGCTAAAAATGTGAACGGCTGGTTTGTATGTTGGCGTTGACGGCAGTGGCCCTTTAAGCTGAAGCAATTAAGAATTAATTATGTAAAGATTAATGAAGAACTTGTAAAGCTAGATTTTGATGAGAAAAAACAAACAAACAACCTTTTGATGAATCTGCTGAACCCTGGAGGCATCCATGATACTTTAGTGAGATTGCATGTGCAAGCGGGGCGATTACATTTCTGAAAAGCTGGGCTTGCATTTATTAATACAAGCTGCTTGCTTCTATTCATGTGCTGGTGTCATATTCAATGGCAATAGCGTCCTCCACTCTTCCCAACCCTGATAGATAAAAAAAACACCCCTTATGCTCCAGCTCTAAGGAAGTAATACAACAAAGACAAGATGAAATCTAAACAACAACAAAAAACTAAAAAAAATGTAAAAGTTTTCTTACAAAGCTGCTACTGTTAGTTTGTTAAATATTTCACAAACAAGTGCAGCGGTTCTTGAACTACAGTGATCCTTTATTGCCATGCTGTAAATATAGATAAGAAGCTTCATTGCCAGTAGAGCTCCATAATGCAACTGGAGCTGCACAGTGAAGCACCATAATTTGAGCGTGTCAGGGGGCAATATTATAAAAGTAATTTGCAGAGGGAAAAAAAATATCGTAATCACTTTTTAACAAGCGCATAACTGGCTTTCTTGGCAAGATATATAATTTTCAAACCTATTAAAATATGTCCCACCCCATACTGTGCCCAAGAGCTGACCCTCTGATTCATTATACCATAAAGGTTCAATGTGACCAGGAGTAATAGGAATCCAGTCATCAGAGCAATGTGCATATACAGATCTAACTGACCAGGAAGGGGCAAACATGGCAGCCAAATCCCCCTCCTATGTGGCTTCCATCACCCTTATAATAAATACTGGTCAGACCTTATTTACCGTAACTCTCCTCATCTATTGCACCTTTACATCAGTTTCTCTATTGGCTCCTTATAGCCTTATTATCATAAAAAGTATATCCCTGTCCTTGTCTCCAAATACTCCCTCAACTCCCTGTGTTGGCTCATTATTGCTTCCTTATTGTAAAAGTATTTTATTACACTGAACCCCTGTAAATCTCCATCCTTGCCTCCAAATATCTCAATCAGACCTCTACTGGCTCCTTATAGCCTCCTTATTGTTAAAGTATTTTATAACAATTGATCCCATGTATATGCCTGTCCTTGTCTTCAAATACTACTTCAAATCCCCGTCCTCGTCTCCAAATACCTATGTCAGACCTCTATTGGCTCCTTATAGACTCCTTATCTTAAAAAAAGTAATTTACAACACTGAACTCCTGTTTATCCCTGCCCTCGTCTCCAAATACTCCCTCAACCTCTCACTTTGCCCTCCAGCCATAATAAAATAATAAAAATGAAACACCAAGTTTAAAGTGACACAACAAAGGTCTCAATTACTGCAAAAAAGGAAGCAGGTTTGTTTAACTTGTTTTAGACGTTCAAATGTGAACACAAATGTTCTATTTATTTACTGTACTACTGTACGGTGGAGGCTTCTATCGCTATTTTGCCCACCATATATTAAATGATGATTGTGGTGAACTACCTACTCATAAAATCTACTACACAAGCTAGGTACCAGCCCCACCTAGGAATCCCACAGTAACCTTGAAACAGGTGTACGTAGGTGGGATTCCTAGATTGCGTATAAATCCATCCTGCGCTTTGCTCAAAGCTATGTAATGCAGCAGGCATGTGCTTAAAGGAAGCCCTGTTTTAAATGGTAATGGATTACAAGAACAAAGCCTTTGTGGGCACATTTGCATGTCCCTGCCCAGGTTCCCAGTATGCAGCGCAATAACTGGATTTCTCGGAATTCCGAGTAGGAAACACATTCTTTTTTACTTTTTTTATACATTCATATTTGAACAAAAATATACTATTTATTTACTTATATATATATATATATATATATTAAAATATATTATTGCACCAACATATTACGTAGCGTTACACAGGGTTAAGCAAAATACATTATTAACAAATTGAAAAAAAAAATATCTTTACTGTAATTAATGCTTAGCATATGATGTACTTTTTTAAGCTCAGTTATCTAACGCTTCCACATACATTTGTACTTTGCATGGCTACAGTAACTAGAACATTTGCGGTGTCACTTTAAATACATAAATAGTATTCTTATTTGGTGCACATTGTACACAACCTAATTTTAGACTCATAAAGAATGTCAGTTAGAGAAATACAGTTAAAAAGTACAAATGTAATTGTTTTTGTCACATATCAGATATAAGACACACTAATTATTTATAAGAAAAATGTGAAATGGATAAAAATAAATAGCGAAGAGCAAGATTAAAAGCACAAGCAATTGTTTTTCATTAAGAAAACCAATCAACAACCTAGTAAATATAAATAAATGATATATACATTATGTATACTGTGTGTATGTAAATATATATATATATATATATATGAGGAAGAAGTCAGGAAGCTTTGTTAGATATTTGGATCTGATGGAGATTACCACCACACCACTCCCCCTCCCTTGTGCAGTGACGTGCTCTACAGAAATGTTAGCGCACCTCTCACACACACAATTTCACCAAAGTATCATGGGTGCTTCCACCATCCTGCAGAGATATCATTTTTTTGCCTTCTAATTACAACTAGCTTAATGAGAACATAGTACAATACAGTGTGACTGATAAGACACGTTTTATGTAAGAACAACAGCATTTCCTAATTAGATAAAGAAATAGTGAGAAGTGTTGTCAAGAGATCAGATGGACTGTGAACTGTTGAAAAAAAAAAAAAGGCATGTTTTTCATGCCAGAGGAGCCCCATGGCAAAGGGGGCCAGAGGAGCTCCATGGCAAAGGGGCCTGGGCCCCCTAGTAAGGTGCCAGAGTGCCCCCCTTGGAAAGTGTCAGAGGGCCCCCCATAGGAAAATGGCAGAGGACCCCCCTGGGAAAATGGCAGAGGACCACCCTGGCAAAGTGTCAGAGGACCCTCCTGGGAAAGTGGCAGAGGACCCTCCCGGGAAAGTGGCAGAGGACCCTCCTGGCAAAGTGTCAGAGGACCCTCCTGGGAAAGTGGCAGAGGACCCTCCTGGGAAAGTGGCAGAGGACCCTCCCGGGACGGTGGCAGAGGACCCTCCTGGCAAAGTGGCAGAGGACCCTCCCGGGAAAGTGGCAGAGGACCCTCCCGGGAAAGTGGCAGAGGGTCCCATTCAGCCCTCTAGCCCCCTGTTGTCCACCTGCATGGAGGCAGCTTTGAATTTCATTATGAAGATTAAGTTTAAAGTCAGCAACTGATTATTAGAGATAAGAGCAGAGATATAAGAGGGCACATTATTGTTGGGAGCTTTATACGTTAGGGTCATTGCAGTAACTGACAGAGAGGAGCTGTAGGCACAGAGCGATGAGTATGGTAGAGTTTAGCAGAGGCTCTCACTATGTATTGGAGTGGAGAGAGACGGGTGATGGGGAGGCCAGCAAGGAGCGAGTTGCAGTAGTAAGGCGAGATATGATGAGATAGTGTATTAGAATATTAGTAGACTCTTGTGTAAGAAAGTAATGTATTTTGGAGAGGTTTCTAGGTGAATAAAAGAGTATATGGTCCAGTAGAACCACAAGATAATGGGCCTAGAAGGTGGGAGTGATGATGGCATTGTCAACAGTGACAGATATTTGAGGAGTGGAAGCTGTAGTGGCGGGAGAGAAGATTAGAAGCTCGGTCTCCAACATGTTGAGTTTGAGTTGACGGGTAGACATCCAGGAGGATATGCTTACAAGACAGTTGGCAACTTCTGCTTGAAGAGAGAGGGATAGATTGGGTGCTGAAAGGAGGTGGATTTGAGTGTTATCTGCATATAGATGATACTGAAATCCAAAAGATGTTATTAGGGAACAGAGGGAGGATGTATAGACGGAGACAAGGAAGGGGACTCAGACTGAACCTTGGGGTACGCTAGCCTGATGATGGAGACACTAATTGTACAATTATCCAAATATGATGTGAACCAAGAGCGGTGTCAGGTATGCTAAGGGTTCAGAGAATTTGGATAAGAAGAGGGTGTAAACAAAAAGAGTAGAGGTGCTCATCTGAGAACGAACAATACCTTAGTAGGTTTCCTCTATAGGTCTGGTTACCTACTCAGAGAGGAGCCTCTTATATATCTCATGCGCCCTTCACAGGGAGAAATATCCTGTAGTATATCAGTCTGGTCTCACCCAATAGTGATCCAGCCCCGAAATACTAGGCAATTCTACCCTGAAAAGGAGAAACGGCAAACCCTAGAGGTGTTCCGGCCTCTGTGGGCCTCGTCTGTGAGGTGTAGCTGTACTCCCTAAGGCAGAGGGTGGTCAACTGTGTCAAAGGTAGCAGACAGATCCAGAGGAGTTAGAATAGAGAAATGACCCTTTGACTTTGTGGTGATATTTTTCAATTTTATTATTAAAATGATTAAAATGGCTAGCAAAGTCTTCATCCCTGAGAGGTAGGGTTTGGAGAATATTGAATGTGGCAAACAAATATTTCGAGTTGGAGGCCAAATTCAATATTAATCATGAGAAGCAGCACTGTTTGGCATATTGAGGGCATAGTGATAGGAGCGTAGAATAAACTAATGGAGGAAGTCAGCTGAAGTGCCCGATTTCCTCCATAATTACTCAGCAGTGCGGGAGCACCTCTGGATGCAGCGTGTCTGTGTAGTGTGCCATTGTTAAAGTTGAGGGCGAGGGCACCTACCTGTGGTTAAGGGGGCAACAGTGTCAAGGGTGGAAGTTAGAGTCATGTTGTAGTGTGTGAAGGCAAATGTCAGGGCAAGTGAGGGGACTGAGAAGGCTTCGTAGCACAGAGATGTCGTGCTTGGAGGTTCCTGTAGGTCCTGGTGGCCAAGGATGCAGAAGGGCATAGACTGGAAGGTGTGGTGAGGCAGGTTAGGGGGCGGTGGTAAGAAAGTGACCTTCACAGCAGGTTGGGGATTCTGTCCATTGTAAGAGGCCAAGGGAAGAGGTTAGTGAAGGCAACTTGCAGATATGGGGGGCGGTTGGCGACTGTTAGTGGCAATGTTTAAATTGCCAAGAATGAGTGAAGGCACGTTGGAGGAGACAAAGTGAGGGAGCCAAGAAGCAAAATAATCAAGAAATTGAGACACTGATCAGGGTGGGCGATAAATCACAGCAAGTCGTAGAGATGGGGGAGACGAGGCTGATGGTGTGAACTTCAAAACAAGGGAAATGCAGAGAAATGTGCAGCAAGGAGAAAGTAGCACCTATATCTGCATTTTGCTTGTAGAATTAGATTTATTTGAGTAATAAAAATATGATCAGAGAGGAAAAGAAAAAGAAACATTTTGAGAAGTCAATAAATGCGCAGTAAAGAAAAGACCATGATCTCTGAATTTAAAAAAGGTAAAATAAAAAAATGTATATATGAGAGGGCTGGTTATATTTCTGTAAGGCAAGGCTTGCATTTATTGATGCAACCGACCAGCTTCACAGCATGTGTGGGTAAAGAAGAGAGCGGGTGTCCAACTCCAAAACAGCCCTCCATTATTCAGCACATTATTACTCAGGCTTTGGACAAGAAACTTGTATTATACAAACTAATCTTCACATGATAAGATTTTCTCTACAAATGATACACAGTTGCTAATGATGGCAGTTTGTATTTTTAATTTTTTTTTAGTCTTTTTTCCTCAAACAGTGGTGCTTTAAAGGAAATACCAAAACTGTAAGTAAATAAATAAATAAATAAATATACACACACACATTATGCACCGGCTTTTGGACACTCCATCCCTAAAAAGAGTCTTCTTTCTCTCCAGTAAATAACCTCCTTCACATGCAGACCTCACTCCTTGGAATGTCCTTTATTACCCCAACCAGCCATAACAAGTCAGTAAATACGGTCTGTGCCAGAGTTATACAACATGCAAGTAGTAAACAACAACAAACATCCCTGGCCTGCGATGACCCCGAGCTCCTGGAGGTTTAGGGACATCATTATTAAAAGGGATCCTGTCACCCCAACTGGAAGTTGATTTCATTTTAAAGGGCATTAAAAAGTGGCTATACATTGTACTAGCTATTCTTCTGCAAATTAAAAAAATGTGTGAGATATTTGGCATTGTTTGTGTGGCTACTTTATGCTAATCAAAATTCATAAGGGTGGTGGAGAGGATCTAACGGCATCATAACATTGGAGTAAATTGTATTTGTCACAAGAGAAGCAAAATACACTGTGTTACTAATTGGCATATTAAAGCAGAAATGATTCTCCTCTGGCCTCCTACCCCCGGCCTTCTAACTCCCAGGCCTCCTTACCCCCTGGGCCTCCTAACCCCCCCAGGCATCCTAACCCAACCGGGCATCCTAAACCCCCGGGCATCCGATCACCCTGGGTTTCCTAACCCCCATGGCCTCCTAACCCCCCCGGGCATCCTAACCCCCGGGTTTCCTAACCCCCTGGGCCTCCTAACCCCCCGGGCATCCTAAACCCCTGGGCATCCGATCACCCTGGGTTTCCTAACCCCCAGGGCCTCCTAACCCCCCCGGGCATCCTAACCCGCAGGTTTCCTAACCCCCCTGGGCATCCTATCCCCCCGGGCATCCTAAACCCCTGGGCATCCGATCATCCTGGGTTTCCTAACCCCCAGGGCCTCCTAACCACCCCGGGCATCCTAACCCCCGGGTTTCCTAAGCCCCAGGGCCTCCTAACCCCCCTGGGCATCCGATCATCCTGGTTTTCCTAACCCCCAGGGCCTCCTAACCACCCCGGGCATCCAAACCCCCGGGTTTCCTAAGCCCCAGGGCCTCCTAACCCCCCTGGGCATCCGATCACCCTGGGTTTCCTAACCCCCAAGGCCTCCTAACCCCCAGGGCCTCCTAACCCCCCCGGGCCTCCTAACCCCCCCGGGCCTCCTAACCCCCCCGGGCCTCCTAACCCCCCCGGGCCTCCTAACCCCCCCGGGCCTCCTAACCCCGGTCTCAGGGGTTTAAACCTCTTTTAAACTGTCAGGAAATGCAGGGAGCAGACTATAGTAGCTTTCCTTGGCCCATTGGCTGACAAGGCCAAGCCCTCCACAATCATTAAATATATCTGTTTTTTGTGTTTGTTTTGACCCACAAATACATCACATAATAAGTAAGTGATTCCCTTTGTAACCTACAAGTTTGTTTTTCCTGGTAATCTTGATAAACACCCAACACTAGGAACGGAGACAGTTATAACAAAAGTGCAACAAAGCAAATGTGTCAGTTTTGAACAATATATTAGATAAAAATGACTCTTCATTGGATAGAATTACAGTGTAATCTAAATATTATGCAGAGTGTTGAGAAATCCAAGGAGCCGCCGATACTAAAGCCGCCGATACTTTACTTATGGTTCCTAACTTTTTAGGTGTTATAAATTATATTTTACATACGTACATATACACATTATATATATATATATATATATATATATATATATATGTGTGTGTGTGTGTGTGTGTGTGTATACATACGCACATATACACAGACACACACTAAATATAAATAAATATATATATATATTAACCTGGTTTCTAAAAAAATATTTTCAGATTGATGTGTCAACTCCTACTGTAAAAGACGGTAGCACGACTGTAGAGCGAGTGCTGAATGTGCCCCAACATCAGCGCGCAGACAATTGCGCAGGCGACAAATGCATGCTGGCATAAATTGCACGACCAACAGCACGCCCTGGTCAGTCAGCGCGCATTCAGGACGCGCGCTGAAGTTGTGCTACCGTACCTGATACCTGTCATCTATGCAATGTGATACCATCAAACGGTTAACTCAGGACCTCCGTAAAAGACTGATCATAGAACAAGTGTATTTAAAAGAACTAGAAATGCAAGAAAAAGAGCCCCTGTATTGCACTATGGAATATGCTGGTGCTTTGCAAATAAAGGATATAATTAATAATATTCACATATTATAGTTGTCAAACTTGGAGACGTCATCATTTTTGACAAGCAAGTCGTTAGTAATAATAATAATGAAACTTTACAGACAATATGACTGATCCATGATATAGTAACCTAACTCGCCAAGCCCACCCGGCTGGCAGGCACATGGGCAGCCTGGCTCTTACCTCCTGCCATCCGTATGTCAGTGTCTCAGGGTCTGGGTGTCACTTATTCCTCGCAGGATGAGGTCCTTGACAAGTCAGGTCTTTTCGCAGGCACTTTCTATTTCTCAGCAGCTGTTTATCGCACTTCCTCAACAGGAACTTGGTAACACGCATAGAAAGCAGAATAAGAAGCTGTGAGCCTGGCAGGATGGTGACACCCACTCACATTGTGTAAGGGTGGGCCCCGCCGCGGGTTCTAATATAGGACTGGAGCGGGCTACGAGAGGACATAGCGAATACCCATCTAGATAATGCACATGGTATATCAGAATATATCCCCACATAACTCCACTGGATGCTGAGCAGGTCACAAGACACGCGCAACAAAGGAATAGAGAAGGATCCTGGATCGTATTAAGCACATAATATCCCAGCGTATCTGTATTCTGTTAGCAAGTGCTTATAAATGCTGGTTTTACTGCCTAAAATCAAACAAATAGTGCATGTATGGATCGGCCCACTGCAGCATATGCACATGCACACCTACAGAGACTCTGGAGGGTTGGATGTGCAGTGTATTGTCCTAGCCAATCAGGGATCACGTCTCAGCACCATGTTGCAGGGAGATGGTCACTGATTGGTTAGTATACTATACCTGCTGTGCTGTGTCTCAGAGTTTGTATCTTCATACGCTGCAATGGGCAGACCCATACAGGGACTATTTGTTTGATTTGAGGTAGACTGATCTGCATCCTTTGCACCCGAGGGCAGCCGTGCCTTCCCTCCCGCACGGAGGGGCCACCTTCCCTATCCTCCCTCCCGCACGCAGGGGCCACCTTCCCTGTCCCCCCTTCTGCATGCAGGGGCCACCTTCTCTGTCCTCCCTCCTGCATGCAAGGGCCGCCGTCCCTGTTCTTCCTCCTGCACGCAGGGGCCGCCTTTCTCCTGCACACAGGGGCCGCTTTCCCAGTCCTCCCTCCCGTACCCAGTGGCAGCCTTCCCTGTCCTCCTTCCCGCACACAGGGGCCACCTTCCTTGTCCTCCCTCCCGTACCCAGTGGCAGCCTTCCCTGTTCTTCCTCCCGCACGCACGCAGGGGCCACCTTCCTTGTCCTTCCTCCCATACTCAGTGTCAGCCTTCCCTGTCCTCCCTCCGCACACAGGGGCCACCTTCCTTGTCCTCCCTCCCGTACCCAGTGGCAGCCTTTTCTGTCCTCCCTTTTTCTATAGCCTTCAGTAACCACAGTCGGACAACCTACCTGGCTCTATGGTCTCGGTGTCTTATCTGGCAGACAGTCCGGAGCATTTCTACGATTCCCACGTCCCTGTACTTAGATCTATCGTATATGTTGGTGCTTTATAAAAATAACTGGCAACCATCAAAAGAACTCAAGTTTGTGCATAAAACATCCTAAAATATGAAGCGCTGAACTAGTTACTACCATCCAATTATACGTTGGTAACTATAGTAACCCCAAATCGCACGGTATAAATGGGGCGGATTAGGATTTGTTGAAGAGAATATAACAAGCACCACAATAATAAAGAAAAAAGCTGAGAGTACGGAACATAGAACCAAACAGGGAAATATATTTCAGCTGGAAATTGTCAGAATTATATTCTAAAATCGGAATAATAGTCCATTAAGAGGGAGTATTATTATGATTATTATTATTATTATTATTATTATTATATGACAGAAGATACACCTAGGATTTGGGAGCGCAAGAGAACCTCTTGGCCCACGGACTGTCCTACCGCTATAAAATCTAAAAAGGACTCCAGCACCTCAACAGGAAGTTAATGTTATTTTAAAGACAATTAAAATGGACCATACATTGTACTAGCTATATTTCTTTAGAGTAAATAATTTCTGAATCAATTAGAATTGCTTATGCTGCTCCTTTATGCTAATGTGCGGCTCAGCATGCGAATGTGCGGCTCAGCATGCGAATGTGCGGCTCAGCGTGCGAATGTGCGGCTCAGCGTGCGAATGTGCGGCTCAGCGTGCGAATGTGCGGCTCAGCGTGCGAATGTGCGGCTCAGCGTGCGAATGTGCGGCTCAGCGTGCGAATGTGCGGCTCAGCGTGCGAATGTGCGGCTCAGCGTGCGAATGAGCGGCTCAGCGTGCGAATGAGCGGCTCAGCGTGCGAATGTGCGGCTCAGCATGCGAATGTGCGGCTCAGCATGCGAATGTGCGGCTCAGCATGCGAATGTGCGGCTCAGCATGCGAATGTGCGGCTCAGCATGCGAATGTGCGGCTCAGCGTGCGAATGTGCGGCTCAGCGTGCGAATGTGCGGCTCAGCGTGAGAATGTGCGGCTCAGCGTGAGAATGTGCGGCTCAGCGTGCGAATGTGCGGCTCAGCATGCAAATGTGCGGCTCAGCATGCTTTATAAGTATAGGGGAAGGCATCTACCTGTAAGATAAAATTGGGGGTCTTTATTTTGGCTACTACAGAGAAAGACCAGCAGACTACTACTACCTACTAGCATGTTCCAAGTAGCTAATTAATATGCATGAGATGCTTATTTGAATGTAAATAAATCAACTACAACATGGAATTTCCCAGGACTGATTCACTTCAGTTTTTCATGCTCTTAAAGAATAACCTAAAAAAAAATTGATTTTGGGGTGGCATTCTTATTGTGCAAACGTCATCACAGTTACCTGTTGATACTTTTCTTGGTCAAGACACAACAATATTGCTTTTTCCAGCGTTCATATCACCCGGGCACCATCTCGCCCTACTACCAGACTGCGTTCATTGTACTACATATATAAGGACAGATCCTCGAGAAATGCACAAAATCATGGTCTTCATTCCAAGTTTATCCTGATATACACTGATGCGCTATGAATACACTTAAGGAGTTGTGTCCTCTCTATCAGCTGCCACTCCAGTTTATGGGATGTCTCCAGAGCTGCCCTTGCTGTATGCTATTCCCCTGCTCTATTTTTCTTCAGTCTTCCATCACTCTCTAATTATCCCTAATTAAATTGATGGAACATGTTCAAATGGACCAGTACTGGAGCGTTACTGACCAGTCATTGAGATTCCCTCTTACTCTATCCAGCTGGAGCTGCCAGCAGAGCCAAACATCCTCAGGAACCAGGAGAGTACAAGCCCTTAGTAAGAGAGACGTAACCTTTGTAACAAGATCCTTAGAGATCAAAGACTACACCAAGTAACCAGCCACTTGACAATTTGTGTACAGTGACACACAAACATTCAAATATCCCTCCTCAGATAAAACAAGCCAATCGGGAGGCCTACAGGTAGCTCCTTTGTCACTGTGCAGTGACCAACTAATAAGGGTCATCCTATCTAGAACATGGGGCCTTGTGAGTAGACTTATAGGGTCTATAAGTAAGACCAAAATGGTGGGCTGATGCCGGTTGGTAGTCTACAGGTAATATACATTTTCCAACTCTATAAATCAATACAATCTGCTATAAACAATAGTCTCTCTGATACACAGTGCAGCAAATTAATGGTAAATTGGTGTAATTTTGAGTAATTTGGCCCAAGTGACGATGGACTCCGTATGGTCAGACACCAATGGCCTAAAACAAAACTCAAATGGTTTAAGATTAATTAAACCTGTATAACGAACTGCTAAAGCAGTGGTTCCCAAACCTCTCCTCAAGACCCATTAAAGAGGCCATGATTTAGGTCAAACACTCTGTGAACAAAGGAGTAGGTAACTAGTATTCAACAGGTGGTGGAGCCCCAAATTACTTCACCTATATATTCACACAATTTTGGACCTAAATCAGAGCCTGTCCGGTGGGTCTTGAGAAAAGGTTTGGGTACCCCTGTACTAGAGGATTTCCTTTAGCCAGTTCTTGTTCTAACAAAATAAGTTCCATGGCAACCAGTTACTAAAGCTCATGTTGAATTATTTTGGAGGCCACCAAGCAGTATGTTCCTTGACACTGACCCACTTCACCCCAAGTCATACTCATCAACACGACTTATGCTTATGACTATACCAGTGTTTCTCATCTCAAGTCCTCAGAAGCCACCAACAGGTCACCTTTTAGGTATATCCCTAGGTGAGCTAAACAGAGGCTTCTGCTTAACCCACCTGCTGAGCATCTGATTAGCTCACCTGTGCTCAAGCAGGAATATACCTAAAATGAACTGTATGTGGCCCCTGAGGACTGGAGTTGAGGAACATTGGACCATACCATAGTTTTGTCTCCAGTCAAAGTCTATCCTCGTCTTCTTCTTAAAATGTCTTGTCACATAACTTATTAATCACACTTTGTACGTGGACTTTCCAGTTACATTGGAGAGTGTCACAACAAGATCTGATGGCTTCCTTCTGCTTTTAGCAACCAAAGAGAACTCTCACAAGTGACGGCTGTAAAGAGAGGTGGCCAACATGGACAAAAATGGTGTTCAAGAGCAGAGCTACAGAAATGTGATGTGCTATGGGGAGTAAGTAATGAGTAAGGTCAATGTAAGGAGATATCATGGAGGACGTAAGGAGCTGAAGAACTAGGATAATGTAAAGAATATACTACAGAAGAGAGTCACTGATAAGAAATTTGACAGGGCAATAAGACACTCAGAAGAACTGTTATTGCAAGAAGATGGCGTTATAGAGGGAATAAAGCTCTTAATGGTCTGCTGCACAGCACCATGAAAAATAAAGTCATAAATAGAAAGGGAAAAAGTCAAAATCTGCGTGCCCTTAACTAGTTAACTTAATCAGCCCCTGTAATAACTCACTGGCCAATCTGGGGGTGGGAGTTAATCCCATCACAGGGTGAGCTGGTAAATACATCACAAACTTAAGCATGTTCAAAGTTCCCTTCTAAACTAGGTAACTCCCTAATACTATTTGGATTTCCCATTCATAGCTAGATAACCGCATCAGGTAAGTTGTTATCAAGATGTACAGTCCATGGTGATGAATTGGCTGGGAAACGTGACCAAGGGAGGGAAGAAAGAGTTATTTTAGGGAGAAGGAATGGCATAAGGTCTTATATCTATTTTTAATTCTCCCTTCAGTAATAGAGTAAGTTGAAATTTAAAAAATTACCATTTTTTATATACGGTTTAGCTTATGCTTTCAAAAAGTTACCCAACAAAATTGTTTTGAATTCAGATCTACCCCCTTCCCTCATATGTACAAAAGGGTGTAGGGTGTATGCATCAAATGCAAGAAATGGAAATGCCCCTCTAACACGTGCAAATTTCAATGCAACACTTCACATTTATTTTTTTAAATGGAAACTGGTTTTATCATATTTTTCCTGCCTAATTATGCTTACAATTAAAAACTTTTAAAATATATATATATATATATATATATATATATATATATATATATATACATATATACCACCCAGAAGCCATGCTGGATTCGGCCTGGTCAGTACTTGGATGGGAGATGACCTAGGAATACCAAGAGCCGTAATGATAGCAACCCACTCCAGTATCTCTGCCATGAATACCCCGGGGATAAGCATGATGTGTTGCGGTCCTAAAAGGTCACTGAGAGTCGGACACAACTGAGCGACACAAACAAATAATATGTCACTATACAAGACAAAACCAACATGATCACATTGCACAGAATGGAGGGCCCGGTCTATGAGCACGATCCCAGACCCCGACACCGGACTGGAGACTCACACATAGTTATCACCAGGGACAGTCAATCTGCGCCGCAGTCAGATGTCTCTATATGAGCATCGCTCTCTTCCAGCGGTGCCGCCATTGCCGGCCTCTCACAGTAAACAGTCTCCATGGCAACCTCACCTCAATGCCAGCCAGAGAATAGAAGCAGCTACTTCATTTATTTACCAGAAAGCTAATTATTCATCAGAAGCAACAGGATTAGGGAGAGGGAGCGCGGCTACCGAAGAGGGAGCGCGGCTACCACAGCAGGGACACAGGCTTTATATACTAGGGAGAGGGAGCGCGGCTACCGAAGAGGGAGCGCGGCTACCACAGCAGGGACACAGGCTTTATATACTAGGGAGAGGGAGCGCGGCTACTGAAGAGGGAGCGCGGCTACCACAGCAGGGACACAGGCTTTATATACTAGGGAGAGGGAGCGAGGCTACTGAAGAGGGAGCACGGCTACCACAGCAGGGACACAGGCTTTATATACTAGGGAAAGGGAGCGCGGCTACTGAAGAGGGAGCGCGGCTACCACAGCAGGAAAACCGGCTTTATATACTAGGGAGAGGGAGCACGGCTACCGAAGAGGGAGCGCGGCTACCAAAGAGGGAGCGCGGCTACCAAAGAGGGAGCGCGGCTACCAAAGAGGGAGCGCGGCTACCAAAGAGGGAGCGCGGCTACCAAAGAGGGAGCGCGGCTACCAAAGAGGGAGCGCGGCTACCACAGCAGGGACACAGGCTTTATATACTAGGGAGAGGGAGCGAGGCTACCACAGCAGGGACACAGGCTTTATATACTAGGGAGAGGGAGCAAGGCTACCGAAGAGGGAGCGCGGCTACCACAGCAGGAAAACCGGCTTTATATACTAGGGAAAGGGAGCGCGGCTACAGAAGAGGGAGCGCGGCTACCACAGCAGGGACACAGGCTTTTATATACTAGGGAAAGGGAGCAAGGCTACTGAAGAGGGAGCGCGGCTACGGCTACCACAGCAGGGACACAGGCTTTTATATACTAGGGAAAGGGAGCAAGGCTACTGAAGAGGGAGCGCGGCTACCACAGCAGGAAAACCGGCTTTATATACTAGGGAAAGGGAGCGCGGCTACCGAAGAGGGAGTGCGGCTACCACAGCAGGGACACCGGCTTTATATACTAGGGAAAAGGGAGCGCGGCTACTGAAGAGGGAGCGCGGCTACCACAGCAGGGACACAGGCTTTATATACTAGGGAAAAGGGAGCGCGGCTACTGAAGAGGGAGCGCGGCTACCACAGCAGGGACACAGGCTTTATATACTAGGGAAAAGGGAGCGCGGCTACTGAAGAGGGAGTGCGGCTACCACAGCAGGGACACAGGCTTTATATACTAGGGAAAAGGGAGCAAGGCTACTGAAGAGGGAGCAGGGCTACCACAGCAGGGACACAGGCTTTATATACTAGGGAGAGGGAGCGCGGCTACCGAAGAGGGAGCGCGGCTACCACAGCAGGGACACAGGCTTAATACACTAAGGAGCGGGACCGCGGCTACCGAAGAGTGAGCGCGGCTACCACAGCAGGGACACAGGCTTTATATACTAGGGAGATGGAGCGCGGCTACCACAGCAGGGACACAAGCTTTATATACTAGGGAGAGGGAGCACGGCTACCGAAGAGGGAGCGCGGCTACCAAAGAGGGAGCGCGCCTACCAAAGAGGGAGCGCGGCTACCAAAGAGGGAGCGCGGCTACCAAAGAGGGAGCGCGGCTACCAAAGAGGGAGCGCGGCTACCAAAGAGGGAGCGCGGCTACCAAAGAGGGAGCGCGGCTACCAAAGAGGGAGCGCGGCTACCAAAGAGGGAGCGCGGCTACCACAGCAGGGACACAGGCTTTATATACTAGGGAGAGGGAGCGAGGCTACCACAGCAGGGACACAGGCTTTATATACTAGGGAGAGGGAGCAAGGCTACCGAAGAGGGAGCGCGGCTACCACAGCAGGAAAACCGGCTTTATATACTAGGGAAAGGGAGCGCGGCTACCGAAGAGGGAGCGCGGCTACCACAGCAGGGACACAGGCTTTTATATACTAGGGAAAGGGAGCAAGGCTACTGAAGAGGGAGCGCGGCTACGGCTACCACAGCAGGGACACAGGCTTTTATATACTAGGGAAAGGGAGCAAGGCTACTGAAGAGGGAGCGCGGCTACCACAGCAGGAAAACCGGCTTTATATACTAGGGAAAGGGAGCGCGGCTACCGAAGAGGGAGTGCGGCTACCACAGCAGGGACACCGGCTTTATATACTAGGGAAAAGGGAGCGCGGCTACTGAAGAGGGAGCGCGGCTACCACAGCAGGGACACAGGCTTTATATACTAGGGAAAAGGGAGCGCGGCTACTGAAGAGG